>ONZE01028352.1:0-10000 GCA_900322265.1 Macarthuria australis
AGTTCAAGTTTTCGTTTTTCCGGGTATGAGGCAAAACCAAAGCTAGAAGTGGTTTATCCAGGCTGGTTGAACCCCCGAAAGAAGCACCAATCGCTATCGTGGACAGGGATTTTAGAAGATTCTTATTCACGAGAACGAGCCCCTCTTTTTGCAATATACGATTCGTTCATAGCTGATTGATTCAATAGCAGCTTATTCTATAGCAAGTGAAATCCATGTCAAATCCTCCAGAAGTTATGCTTCACAGGAAAGTAAGAAGAAGTGCCACAGCACTGTTGCTATGGATCGGACATTAACAATTGCATTGCCTTAATGGCAGCAGAGCAGTCTTCTCAGTCTTAGAAGGGGTTAGGGAATGGGCATTAAAGCCCTGCCCCCTCTTCCGCTTAACGTACCAAAGATGGGCTGGCTGTTGGGATTGAATCTACCTATGATCTTTTCGTTGAAGAAGCCTTCTTACTACAGCTATCTGTTAATTAAGGTAAGAAAGTCATCAAGTAGTTGAGTTACGAACTCGGACATAGAAGTCTAATAAGAGCTAAGAAAGTCCTTGAACTCTTTCAAGTGCTCTAAGAAAGAAAGAGTAGCTCCTTATCGTGCTTTCCTCGTAAATTCCGTCTAACAGACTAACAGAAGGACCTGCTTCGAGTGCCCTTATAAGAGAAAAAGGCAGGGTGTCCATGACGTGTACGTGTGGGATGAACCAAATCCTCATTGAATTCTCTTTTTCCTTCCAAAGAATGCGCTGCTTACATGATTCCCTAAGGGGAAACTGCTGGCTTATGAGAGACAGCTGAGATTGCTGGCTTGAAGCTTTCTCCCAGAAGCCTAGGATATAGAAAAACCGCCTACCTTCAAGGATTCTTTCAGAACCTCGCCCACAGGCTCGCAGGTAAGGTCTAACCAGTAGATATGGCAACTGCTGGATCGCAAGCAGATGGAATGGAACGAGATGGAACAGGCGATTCTCTGATGACTGAAACTCCTTTTTCTGCAACTGGATTGGATGTCACTTTTCTACCAAAAGCGAACAATGGATTAGAGGGAAGGCCCAATCGCCGGAAGAGCTTAGCTTTCTTCAGAAGTGGGATAGGTTTAGCCTAGCACTACAACTAGAAAAGCTGACGACTTAGAGACCGAGGATGGCCTTGCAATGGAAGGGGGATCAAAGAAGGTAAGGGGAGGAGACGGAAGACAAAATGAAAGTTCCATAGGCGATTGCTTAACCCGTGCTTGTAGTCCTTCTTTCTGATAGAGATGAGACTCACATGCACCCACTGCTTGTTCTAAGGCGAAAGAGCTTTCTAGTCCCACCCGCTTAAGCCCGAATGGTAGAAGGAATCAATGGGCGGAATAGCAGAAAATCTATCTTCAATAGGAATTGCTACCCTTGGTTCATGGGTTCCCTTCTGCTGGATTTCCTTTCTCTTTTAAATGAAAAGTTTAATGCTCAAGCCACTTTCAGTAAGCTGCTTTAGTTAGGGCTTGCTTGAGTTCGCTCCAGTCTTTGCTGTCCAGAGGGGATGAAATCCGTCTTGAATTAGAGTACCAGGCCAGGTCTTCGGGTTGCTGGTCTTCCGGTCTTGCTTCAAGGAAGTAAAGTCACTAAAGAGAGCCTGATTGAACTCTTTCATCTTACTAAACTAAGGGGCCTTTCGCTTCACGCTTTTTTCTTTGTTGATTATATAGGAAATTTATAGGGCATCCATTACCACTAGATTCCATTAGAGACCTCCTTACTATTGGACAGACATCTCACTTGGCTTCCAATCCATTTGGATGAAGTACCCTATGTAGGCTTGCTTCGCATAGGCTACACAAGCTTCGGTGCGGTATACTTCACACTCACTATATCTCGATCAATAAAGATACAAAAAAGTTCTTGTCGAAAGCTTTCTCTCACTGGCCCACCTTGAATAGAAGAAAAGGGAATTTCCCCCGTGAATAGTGTTCTTCTTCCTATTAGGAGGAAGTAAGGGGAACTCCGTATAGCCAGCCTTTTCAAATTAAAAGAAAGAGGCAGTAAAGAAACAAGCAAGGGATTGAGCTGCGCGAAAGGTTGCTTTACTAAATAATATAAGGCGCTAACGCGCATCCGTTTTCTTGCTTGGCTCGACTAAAACAAAAGGAGAAGCCACTTAGACGAAAGAAAGAAGAAGCGTAAGAAATTAAGCTAAGCATTCCACTCACTTGGAAGACTCACTAGCGCTTGCACGAGGGAGCTTGCTCGTTAACTTAAAAGAGAGAACCGCTCCTACCCAATTGGATTTATGCCATTCGCGCGTGGGGCGGCCTTGGCAACGCAAGAACTATGACTATAAAGACCACACTGCCGATCCACATAGGCTTGGAAGTCTTGCTAATAAAAGACTTCCGATACGACGAATACAAATCCACATTGGCAGTGTCATTGGCAGACTGATCTCTTACTGGAGCATGCGGTATAGGAAGCATAGAACTAAGACGGGAACAGAGAGAGAAGGGCGCATAACAATCACTTTCTCAAAGAAAGCTTAGGGCAAGGCCACTTTCAGCAATGGGAACCCAGGCGAGGGATGAACCTCAAGTTGCAAACAAGACAGATGACATCGGTAATGGTCGAGATGAGATCACAGGGCTTACGCGGCTAAAAAGGAAAGAAAGGTCATCAGATAGACCGCCTCTAGTAGCTGTCTCGGATGAATTAATATAGTCTTTATTATCATTTCTGTTAACGCATTTTACTTTGAAGTTAGACTTTCCATTTCCCCTTTATATTAGTAAGGGTAAGTAACTGTCCTTGAAACCACTTATAGGAGTAGAATATATGAATGCATTTACTTTAGAGGGAATCATGGTTAGATAGATCTTTCTTTCGTAAATAATCCAAAGCACTCTCCTTGTCTTTACAAATAAATTTACTGAGTAAGTCAGGAGCTAGCTGAAAGAGGTTTTTAAGATCATCGAATTGAGTTGTTATACTCTCTATCTCCTTTTGGAAATTTAAAAATTCTTTAGGATCAGAAGTTCCCTTATGTTTATGCAAGATTTCAAAGACTTTATCTTGATATTTGCAAACATTAGAACGAATCTTGCTAAAATGTTTAGTCTCGAGTTTCTCATCAAAAGATTGAAAGAACTCTTTCATCCTACTTTCTTTATCATTCATAGAACTATCATTAGAAATCATCCTCCTATCTTTAGGTAAAAAAAGCATCCAATATGCCTTATCCATCATACTTCGATTCGTATGATACAATCTATAAGTATGCAGCTTCATCATCCAACTAAAAGTATGCCTATAAGTATGCAGTTTTATCATGATCGGTCGGAACAGAATATGTTTCTGTAAAAATTTTTATTAATTTCAATTTAATTTATTATTCATTATGGTTAAATTGAAGTAAAGTTTTCCATTCAACTACAAATATCATAAGAGAAGAAAGAAGAGTAGCTTTCTTCATATGCCCAAAGACTCCCATGCCTTTCTTGGTCGGACCAACCCAACCGGTGATTTCCGACAAGTCTTTCTTCATTTTTCGAGCAAAAAGCGGAACTACAAGAATTTATGGATAACCAATTCATTTTCAAATATAGTTGGGAGACTTTACCCAAGAAATGGGTAAAAAAAAAGGAATTTTCGGAACATGGGAATAGATCTGATACCAATACAGACTACCCATTTCAATTGTTGTGCTTTCTTAAATTGCATACCTATACAAGGTTTCAAGTTTTGATCGATATTTGCGGAGTTGATTATCCTTCTCGAAAACGAAGATTTGAAGTGGTCTATAATTTACTGAGTACTCGGTATAATTCGCGCATTCGCGTACAAACCAGTGCAGACGAAGTAACACGAATATCTCCGGTAGTCAGTCTATTTCCATCAGCCGGCCGGTGGGAGCGAGAAGTTTGGGATATGTTTGGTGTTTCTTCCATCAATCATCCGGATCTACGCCGTATATTAACAGATTATGGTTTCGAGGGTCATCCATTACGAAAAGACTTTCCTCTGAGTGGATATGTAGAAGTACGCTATGATGATCCAGAGAAACGTGTGGTTTCTGAGCCCATTGAGATGACCCAAGAATTTCGCTATTTCGATTTTGCTAGTCCTTGGGAACAACGTAAGGGTAACGACGGATAATTCGGAATCAGAATAAGTCCAGTCAAGGGGACAAATCAATAGGAAATGCTATTTGCTTCGTAAGAAGACTTAACGGAAATGAAAGAGTTTCACGGGAATTGTCTTGATCGTCGGATATCATTAAAAAAAAAAAGAAGAACGAACGATTTCCTGCAATTCTTCCCAACCCAATATGGAATGAGAAAAGAATCAAGCTACAAGTCTCGATCTATA
Source organism: Macarthuria australis (assembly GCA_900322265.1). Taxonomy (NCBI): domain Eukaryota; kingdom Viridiplantae; phylum Streptophyta; class Magnoliopsida; order Caryophyllales; family Macarthuriaceae; genus Macarthuria; species Macarthuria australis. The sequence goes on from ONZE01028352.1 coordinate 4,340, forward strand.
ATATAAAAAGGCACTGGTTTTTTTGTTTCTTAAAGGGCTAACGAGCAAGAAAAGGCCCCACACCTATACAAGGTGTGACGCTCCTTATTGAGAACTCAAGTTTCGCGCTAGGCGCTCACATTTCTTTTCCCCTTTTGCTCATAAGTAAGTCAGCGTTGATAGGAGCAGCAGGAGTATGAGTATAAAAAATGAAATGAAATGGCAAGTTGTATATCGGTAGAGAAAAAAACGATCTGGAAAACAGGGAAAGGGTTCTCTACAATGACACTGTAGACTAATTGAAAAGGATGTAGCGCAGCTTGGTAGCGCCTTTGTTTTGGGTAAAGAATGTCACGGGTTCCAATCCTGTCATCCCTACCTATTCTTCTCCTCTGGGCAGTAAGGGGGGATCCATTGAGATCGATTCAATTGGGACATAGAGAATCTGTTATTTTTATGATACTATATATGATAGTATATGTATGCAGGGTGTAGTATTGGGTTAAAAAAAGAATCCTTTTCTTTACAGTCTTCTCTATTGTGATAAGAAAAGCGCTCTTAGTTCAGTTCGGTAGAATGTGGGTCTCCAAAACCCAATGTCGTAGGTTCAAATCCTACAGAGCGTGATTCCGTTCTTGTTAGGTCGAATTAGACTGAAATAACTTCACTAACAAGAACAGTAATCTAAATTTTACCTCCTCCTTTCTCTAATCCACAGGACAAAATTTTTTAATTAATCAAAGGTCCAACTGATCACCACGTCTGTATTGTAAATATGCAGTTACGAATAATCCAGCCAAAGTAATAGGAATTAGACCTAAGACGATTCCAAATAGAAAAACTTCAATCATTTCAATTCGTTTGAAACAAAAAAAAAGAGAACTCTATCGATCATTCAAAAATCGATATTGAATTAGCGAAATCCCTATTTCATTGCTTCAGCCTACCAGACTTATGAGATCTCTTTTTTTTTTTTTAAGAGCTTAACGAGTACTTCAATCGATGAACTCCTTGCTGCATCGATGCTCGAGAAAGCAAGAGCGGGATGAGTGCCAACTACAACTACTAATGCTAATGGAAGCTCCTTTCCTGCTACTGCTACTACTTTTGCACTTTCTTCTTTTTCTTTTTTATAGTTGAATGAACGAACTCCTATGCTTGGAACTCTTCTTTGCCGCAGCCGCATTTTTTCCTTCTGCAAGAGTCATGTTCACTGCTCCTGCACTTCCAACTCCAACAGGAACTTCCGCATCTCTATTCGCATCTTCCTCATAAGTAGTCTCTACGCTTGAAAAAAAAAGCTTTTTTTTTTTATTGAATCTGAAATCACAACAACTTTCGTTGCCTTATCAAAGCCCTTGAACTACCCTTTTTTTTGGCACGAAGGGCATGGCATTCTGAGGATGTATTTCATCAGCCAGGCACCTAAAGTACTCATAGCTAAGGTGGCAAGAAGCTTCCATGGAATTCTTCAGAGGTTGTACTCGCTTTGAGCCTTTTGCCAAAGGCTCGAAGAGCTTTCAAAATCTCTGTTAGGCAGGCTTTCGGGAAGAACATAGAATAGTAGAGAGTCGGGCAGTTTTTAATACCACTAGAGCTCCTCTTCTCTTATAGCTTCATAAGAGAGGTTGGAGTATCTTAGCATGAGCTCCCAGTTGAGGATATTCGAGGTTTTTTACGAAGGAGGCAAGGGCTTTGATGTGTAGGTACAATTTCCTCTTTCGTGTCAAAAAGTAAATTTTTTTCATTTTTCGAATTTCGTTTTCCGATTTCAAGAGGGCGAGGTTTTCTTTAGAGTAATCTAAATGAATCTTCGTTACAAACATGATCAATCTCTCCTTCTTTTTCGTATCTGACCTTGACATTTAATTTTCAATCGATTTTCTATGTCTAGCGGATCCCTCTTTGGGTTTGTGGATTAGGACCAATCCCTTCTTTTTGCAAACTATACTCGGAAGATAAAGAGTTATTGTGGCCAGACCTACTATGGAAATGAAAGGGATTTCACTTATCGAACGACTATATTCGTTATGTTCTTATATAAAAAAAGATTGGACGGTATCAACACCTTTTGCATCTTTTAAAGGAAAGAAAGTGGCTTGTGTTCAAAAACCGGGATGGAGCGTGAAAGATTTTAATAATTAGAGGTATCCATTATATCCATCACGTGAAGATGCGTTGAGAAGTATTTGAGACCGATGACTTCACAGATTTCTAGAGGAATTTTTAAGAAAGATAGCCTTTGGTTTGAAAGGGCAGGCAATCGCTTAGATTGGAAAGGAATGGGTGGTCAGATTTTATTTACATTACAGGAAAAGATATTCTCATGAGTGCGACTATGCGCATAAATTAGAACCATAAAAATAGTTTCCGTATCTACTGCATTTCGTAACATCCATTCGGCTTAAAAGCAATGTAGTCATAATGAAAGTCATCCTTCCCTGATAATAAAGCAGTATTCTCTTCATAAAAATCTCTCTATATGAAGTAGTCTCCATCGGGCAGGCCCATAATGCTTTTAATATTTTGAAATTTTTTCAGTAGAACGTCCAAGACGCCTAACTTTTTTCACATGTAAACTAGACCTACCTAGTTTTTTGAAAGGCTCAGTAAGAGGCAGTCTCTAGTCCAGTCTAGCGGTCATGTTTGAATCCGAACTAGCTGGAGATTCGCACATGACTCTACACAATTTCATAATGCAAAAGTCAGACCAAGCCCAATTCAAAGCAAGGCCTTCCTCTCGCTCAGCTCTTGGGGAGTAAGGACGGGTCTTTCTCTGCTTTTTCATTCCGGGGTTCCCATGTATCTTTGGACAGAAGCTTTTCATACGGCTGTTATTGTTATCAATAACCAACCTACACCACTTCTAAATCACAGGTCTTCCTATGAAATCCTACATGGTGCTCCACCAGCTTATTCACCTCAACGGGCTTTTGGATGTTTATGCTATGTCCACATCTTGAAGTCCATTCGTCATAAATTGGAGCCTAAGGCTGATTGCTGCATTTTTCTCGGGTACAGTGATGATCATAAAGGCCTCTCTCTGTGCCGTCGTCGAGTTTTCATTTCTTTCCATGTCACATTTAATGAAGCAACTTTTTATGATCCGCCATCTACAGTGCCTCGATCTCTGGGGAAGTTGGAGGATGTTGAGGATAGTGCTGCTTTGCAGCTTGAAGAAAGCTATTGTTGGGCTCAAGCAGTCCCATTGACTAAGAAGGAGCGCATAGTTTGACAAATTCAGCAAGGACATAGGATTCAAAAGAAGTGACGCCGACCACACTCTGTTTGTCAAGAAAAGGGAAGAATCATTTAATCTTCTTCTAGTTTATGTTAATGAAATCATCCTTACGGGAGATGAGAGGGAGTCCATTTTTGGGGGTTATGGAGGCTGAAAACCATCTAAACAAAGTCTTTGGTGTAAAAGACCTAGGTACTCTAGAGTATTTCTTGAGAATAGAGATAGCTCGTTCCAAGGTCTGGTATATGCATTTGGTTATGCTTTTGCACCTATTTTTGAATAGAAAATGAATAATAAAAAAAAAAAAAGAATTTTCGATCTGATTTTTAAGAAGAATACATGTCCACGGAATTCTCTCAATATCTTATTTTCAGGGACACTGTTCATCAGAGATCTTGTGCGTATACTCTTGGAATAGCTGAGAGGAAAAAAAAATAGATACTTATTGGAAACGGTTAGAGCTATGATATTTGAGATGAATGTACCTCATTTGGGCAGAAGTTGTGTTGACCGCACATACTTGATCAATCGCATACCGTCTAACTAAGTTCTTGCTAGAAGCATCCTTGATTACTCTCATTTATAAAGTATTTGGCTGCTCTTCCAATTTGTAGTTTCTTTAAAGAAAGGAAGCTAACGAAAGAAAGCGAGCTCAACGAAACAAGCGAAGCGAGCAGCAGGAGAAGATCGATAGTATAGGGTAACAAACTCGAGACTCAGAAAGAAAGAAGAAGCGAAACTCGGCAAGGAGAAGGCTGAACCCAAGTGCTACACTACAATAGGCCTCACCTGGGGTCGCACGCCTCAGGCAGACTCTCTACCCGTGCGCGTGCCCATTTCTCTTTAGGAGGTATCAGAGCAGAGTTTTGGGTAAATTCCTTTCGATTTCTTAGAATTCTATTCTTGTTATACACCGTGTCCAAGCTTGACGATAGCAGTGGAGCGCTGTCTGCAGCGGCTGTTGCTAAGGAAACACTCAAAGATCGAGTGACCCAACTTGATGGCAAGGTCGACCATTTGACCGAACAAGTGTAGACTATAACAGAAAGGCAGGAGAATCTGGAATCGTTGGTCACCAGACGCTCGCTAATGAGTACCGCGTCTTCCCAGTGAAGGAGAGACGTCTTCATGGAGCCTCAACGATCCCGGTGGCGATGTCCAAAGCCTGACGGACCGGGTCAAATTGAGGAGCTTGCTGTGGAGATAGGTCTCCGGTTCGTGAACCGAACCTTTTGACGACCAAGTCACAATGGCAACAATGTTTCTTTCTGAGGATGCGAAACTGTGGTAGCGAACGCGATATGAGGACGTGCGTCAAGGCCGTTGCGAGATCAACGCCTGGGAGGAACTAAAGAAAGAGCTCAAGGAAAGGAGCAGTTCCTGCCTGAGAACGTTGCAGGGCTCGCACGAGAGTCCGCGGACCGGCACTGTTCGAGAAAATCAAAGCAGACCATGGGGGACTGACCCGAACTATAGACAAAGAAGGACTTTAATAGAAAGAATAACACACTCAGACATCTTCTCAAAAAGAAGGCTACTTCACTATGAATGGTAACATATGAATTGAAACTAATGCGACGAGTGTCAATTACCAAAAACGACTCGACCACTAACTAAGTCCCGCGGGACTAAATTGTCCTCAAAAGAATGCGAAGAATATTAAAAACCACTCTCGAACCATCACACGGCCAACTGTCCATGATATGGTAAAAACAGAATGAAAAGGCAAAAAAACGATTCTATGCGCAGACCTGAAAGCTCTATCAAGCCTATTTTTATTTAGAGAGGAAGGATTCCCTCGTCTGAGAACCGCCATTCATGCACTATTCTTCTCCACTAAAAAGAGCGATTGAGAATCTCGAGAACCTAAAAAAAAATGCAGAAATGAGCGTACCCCAAGGCTCTCCTCTCTCCCCCCCCCTTTTTTTTTAGCCAACACCATCAACCTCATTTTTCACCTTGAATTGGTCAAAGCCAAATGATGAATAGAAGGAAAGGAGATCAGAAAGATAGGCGGACGACTTGACTTATAAGGTCGGATGTTTTCGTGAGCAGTAAGCAGCAAATCTCCCCTTATTTTGGGAAAGCTGGTGGCCGCGTGTGAATTCTTTCAAGGCAAGGGGCGGCCTGATTCGACATTGTTGTATACTCTGATCCGGTCGAGATAGTTTTCGTTTACCAGCGCGTAGGTAGTCTAAGTTCCTATGACCGAGTCTTTCTGGCCCCTGTGAACATCTTTTCTTAATGTATTAAAGAGGGCCTCTCTAACCGGTGAAAAGTAGTGGGTGTCCACTAACGGCTATTCCTGGCTCGGCTCCGATAAGGCAATTCCGGGAGGAGTCGGTAGTTGGGCACTGGATCCTTTCGGACCTGGAGAACGTGTGACGCTGGGTCGGAGTTTGGTGAACCAACTGGTCGCTCCTCTAGTTGAAGTATCGGGC
>ONZE01028352.1:15000-32860 GCA_900322265.1 Macarthuria australis
CACTTTTTTGTCTTTATCATTCGGAAGGCTCAGTCCCACACTCTGACTTCAATGATGGGAACAACCTCCGCACTCCGGCGCTCCAATGAACAAGAGTTCTCCGCCTTACTATATTTAGAATAGTGGTCGATCTTTCGGGAGTCACTTTCGTAACTTAATGTTATGTTCACCCGGTGATATTCTATCTTTCTAAAAGTACTACCCTGTACGTAGTCTATGTCTGGAAAGCATACTTGACAGGAGATAGACACAGGCGGTAGAGAGGTCCCCCACTTCGATTCCCGCCCCGTTAGCATCTCCGATTCGAGATAAGGGATTACTCCGTTAGGTCTTTTCGGTCACGGAGCCGGCCGGTAATGGACCTACTTACCTTGCTTGTGGACCAGCTGTAGAGCTAACCCTTGTTCTATTAGTTTGGTGGTTGCTACCAAGACGATTTTTTTATACCCATTAAAGGACCTCGAGATGCTAATCCACGAAAAACGATACGAGAAATTCGAAAGAACTCATATACGGAACGAGGGCGACCCGTGAAAAAACATAGGTTTCTTACTCGTGCAAAGGAACTCTTTCTTGGCAACTTGGACAACTTATAACGATGTTTGTCCCGCATATTACTAGGAAGATCGGGATCTTTACAAAAGGCTTTATAAAGCTTTCGTCTTTTAGCTGCGAGCAATCTACGTTTGTGATCTCGTATATTTCGCTTTTCCGACATCTTACTGACCCTCATCTTTTTGCAAAAAGCCGCTCCACGGTAGTAAAGTCTCATCTTGTGTGTTGGCTGAAGTGACAATAGTAACATTGAACCCTCGAATATGTTCGAAGATCTCAAAATGATCTTCTAGTTCCGGGGAGAATTCGCAAAACTCCGTTTCCATCGAGAATTGAATGGAGTTTTCCCGTATTTCGACCAGAGAATCTAAGAGAGACATTACTGTCGAGATTCTGACCGAAAAATTAGACATTCCATGCCCTCGGAGAGTGCTTTGTCGTGCTAGGTCATTGACATATCCTTTGTCTTTATTTGACCACCCCAAGAATGGATTGGATCGAAACGACTTTCCTGTCGAACCCCTGTGTGTCTGTATAAATTTCTGACCGCACGGAATCTCCATAGCCAATTTTCCATTTTGGATTATGAAATCAGAAGGTGCTGCCTTTGGTACTACTCTTATTTCACACAATCCAGGAACTTCCATAACGTTGGCGTGATTCGGTTTGAGCAACGGATCTTGACGTGAAACATCTTCGTAATGAAAATGGAGTGGAAACATGAGTTGGCTTTGCTTTTCTTCTCTCTATAGAATGAGCACTGTTCACTATCTGCTTCAAAAAGATAGTTGTAAGAGTGAAACTAAAACATTCTTTTTATTATATGCAATACCCAATTTGAAGATTCCGCATCTATATACGAAATGACTTATGGCAGGAGAGCCGCATAGGGGGATGTCAGTTCTATCATTCGCTTCAACATAAGAGATTACAGCTCTTTTTGGCTAGGGCAGACAAACGGGCTTTACATAGTCAACTTCCGGGATGACCTATGTTTGTTTGGAAGCAAAAGTCTCTCTTATTCGACCAGAAGAAGGTATTCTCCTTTCTCAGCGTACGAAGAACTGAAAGCACATGGCACAGCTTAGCTTATCACGGATTGGAGAAGTTCAAAGCACCCTGGTCGAAGCGAAGCGCATGCGATGAGGGAAGAGAGAGACCACCAATGCAAGTGAATCGACTTAAGCATCGATTTCGAAGGCGACAACATGAAGCATGAAAAGAGAGCCAGCCACTTTTCTCGTTAATAATGTTACAAGCAACAACGAGAAAATACGCTCTTGGATGCATGCCCCTATCTCCCACCCATCGTCCTGATCTTGGCTTGGAGTATCCAAGTAGCGCTAAAACGAAAAAGCCAACTATTGGAATTCTTGGGCTTAGCTTAGCCCTCTTTTACACCAACTCAATAACAAGCGCCGAACAAGGATGAAAGAAAGAACATTAATAAGAAAAATTTATTAAGCCAGTCTTCCATCAAACGATCATTCACCTATTGCCTGGAATAGAGCATGCCTTACTCTACGGCGAAAACCCTTAGTCCGAGTCGCCCCGGCATGGTATCCTCTTCAGTGGGGACTTTTTTAAGTATAGCAGCGGCGATTCACATCCTTTGAGTAACCCACCGGCTCAACGCTCCTTAACTCTGTGGTATACCAGCCGTTTCGCATCATTGAATCTTTCACTCGGCCTCATCCATGCATACTCTAGAAAAGATAAGAGGGCTATAGTAGCGGACCACGGGCAACACACTGGCTCACCACTTCCTGTTCGGTCGATGTGAGATCCTTTACTAAGGTATTCTGAGGTAGCCAACCAAGGAAGAGACCAAGTGGTTAGACCTATACCATGAAAAAAGGGTAGCAATTCGATTTGTACTTGGTCGGTCCAAAGCCCCAAAACCCGGTGCTCATTCCCTTTCTCCCTACCATCCGTTCCTGGATTAATGCATTTCTCCCGTGGGCATACAGTCCTACTTCCGGTAACAGGTGAAAAGAACGAAGTTCAAGCCAGCTGTGTCTTAAAACGGGTCTCTTGGACTCAGTCTCGCATTCGCCCAGCCTGCCTCCATACTATCTATCTTTGCTCTTCTGCGCGGGCCAACTCAAAGTGAAGCGTAAAGTAAAGGCTAGGTATTGGTCAAAGAGTGAGATCCTGCTGGATGAGGCCGTACACGAAATGCCTCGTAGAATAACTATTTCTGGCCCGAGATTGAGGACTCAAGGTTGTTACGCCTTCCTTGGTAGAAGTCATTCTTTGCTTCTGGAACGATGAACGTGGTTGTTCGCCGGCCAGTTATGAATAGAGGCTCTTTGCGCCAACGGGAGCTAGCATTTGATCTTACCTAGATTGTCCCCGCACGGAAGGACTGCTAACAACCGATATTCTATGAAGGGAATCCGTCTCACTGCTGCGGAATAAGGATTTTTCTTCTTTTCTCGTATAATATACATATATATCTCTCTTCCATGCCAACTACGATCCCCTTATTCTGGTTCGATCCGTATCTATGATTCTCTTTCTTATGCGCCGTCTCGATCTTCTCCTTCCTAGTGCTAGGTGCTTAGTCCAATCCTTCCTTCGTTCAATGACGATCTCTTGTCCGGTTGCATTCCTTTCATTTCGTATATAAAGAGGGTCTTATTGCTAAGAATCTTCGTTATTAGCTCAAGATGGGGGAAACATCAAGGCCCTATGAGAGTGCTATTAAAAAGAAGGAGAGGTAGGCCTATCGATATCGAAGTCAGGCTCAAGCTTCAATGTAAGAAGTCCCTATTCGAACTGCCGTACCTACAGACTTTCTCTTCTACAGGGTCAATCTCGAAAGAAGTCAGCTAAGTCTAAAGATGAAAAAGCAAGCCCTATCTCCAAAGCAAACATGTCTTAAAGAAGCATGGCCGGGAAGAAGCCTAAAGAAAGCATGTGATCTCTCAAGATGTTCATCGCCCGGTTAAAGCAAGACTGATATGTAAGAATGCCCCTCCCCGTAAACCGATCAATATGAAAGCCTCTCCCACAAATGTTTGGTAAAGCGGAAAAGACAAACCCAATCGAAGTGAGATACTCAATTCAGGATATTGCTCTATATAGTGCAATCAAGGATCCACTAAGTCCTTATGAAGCTAGAAGAAAACGAAGGAAAGAGAAAGAGGAGTAGCATCCCTCTTCTACAGCGAGCACTGGATCCCCTCTGGCTGTGGGTCAATTAGGACACTCGATGTCGATGCATTACTGCCAGCTGAAGTCAATGGCTCATTGCTTTTGATGGACGGCGGGTTTTCACTTTGGAGGTTAACTGTCCCTTGTCCCCTCTCTGGTTGAATGTGTTCACAAGCTTCTGGGCTTCTAGTATACCTACTCTCATGGAAGAAGGGCGTAGCTACGTCTCGCAATTCCCTCTGACCCGGAGGAATGAGAAAGTCTGACGAACCTTATCTTGTATTGCTTCCGAGGCCTTGATTGAGCCCTAAAACTGGCACCGGTGGTTGCATATATAAGAAAAGGGTAGATCTCATTCTCACTAAATCTTATCTACGTTGATATACATATCATCGGACGGAAGTCAACGCAAAATAAGCGGAGTCGTTCACAAGAGAAAGACTAGCTGTAGATTCAATAGCAGTTTTTTCTAAAACAGTAAGAACGCATTCAATGTAATCTCTTCCTAAGTTGATTAATGTAGTCAAGTAAGGTAGGTAAAGTGGAGGAGAATCCCTTTCTTCGCTATGGTGTTAGAGAGCGTTAAGCATAAGTGCTAAACCTTGGATCTTGCAAACAGTAGGTAGACCAACTGAAGCAAAGACTAGCAGCGGATCTTGTTCACTCTGACTACGTAACCTGTACTGTGCCTATGAACTCATCCTAAGCTAAGGCAAGAGCGGATTCTCCGACATTGATCTTACTGTTGACTCCTTCCTTTCCTAAGGCAGTAGATTAGGGATCTAAAAGAGATTTTCTATGCCACTATAAAGCATCAGGCTAGGAATTCCAAACCGGAGAGTTAGCTACCCGAAAAGCCAGAGTTCGATCCCATCCCACAGCTTCATGCCTTAAAGGCAGAGTTTCATTGAACAGCTGATCTTGGACTTGCAATCATTGAGTTCAGATTCAGAGCTGACTGAATTGCTTAATTCAAAAAAGAATTTCCGGGTAAGGGGGAACTTCTGCCAATTCCATGACTTGACTGACTTCAGACTGGAATGAACCCTCCAAAGAATCTTTCCTTCAAGGCTTTCCGCCTAAGGGCTAACTGAACTTTCTCCCGGGATTATCTTATCTAAGCATTTGCCTGAAAGCGCTTAAGAAGGAGTTGGAAGTGAACAAGGATTTTCCTTCTGCTCTGATTAAATCCTTTCATACCTCGATTCAACTGTGCCTGTGAAAGAGAAGTAGAAAGCACAGAAGAAGTGGTCTCTTCCTATCTATAAAGAAGCGAGAGAACCAATCTTCCGCAGTAGATCCCGAACCAGAGTCATAACAGTCTTAAGGCAGGAAAGGAGTCCGCTTTGGAATGAGGTTTTCTTTAGCCGAGATAAGTCAATTTTTTACCTAAGACAAGAGGAGTTCTCTTTTTCCTTAGGCTTTATAATGGCATTGGTTAACTGGAGCTTATACAAGAGCTTTAGCGGGAGCAAGTTTAGTCAATCCTTAGGCTATTGTTGAAAAGTTTACAGCTCGAATGTTTTACTAGTCTTCCCCTCACATGTGAAAAATGGGCGGTCTCTTGGGTACATTAAGACATAACTCGACATCCCGCAAAAAAGTCGGCTGCTCTATTGCTCTTCCTCCAACAATGGGTGACTCTAAAAGACTGTAAGGCTCTTGCATTTTCAGTGAAGCTCAGCAGCATATTTCGCGCTTCCCAATGGGGCTTGCATTGGGAGTTCATCATCTTGACTGCATATAATGAGTTAGACTCTACCCAAAGGTTCCGAATGCCCATTCGCGAAGCCATCTCCACCTTATGGCAGATTGCATAAAGTTTCATCTTCAAAATCTCTCCCCACTCAACCGTCTTCCGGAAAGCCCAAAGAGGATGGACGAGAAAGTCCCTTGCTATCGCAGCCGCAGCAGCCTCTATTGCTACTGAACTGTCTGTGTTCACTTTTGTTTCCGGAGGGTTCGAAGAAGAGTAAGATTCAGCCATAAATGGCTGGGCTGAGCAGGGTGACTATGCACTCCCCAAAACTTAGTGCAAAAAAGGTTCATAACTCTAAGAGAAATCTGAGAGGAAACCGAATGCAGTCTCAGTTTGACTTCCCTTCCAATTTTCTTTTCCAAAACGACGTTCTGCTTACTGCTTGGATTCCCTTCATGGCGCCTGGAATTTTTCTCACGCCAAACATAGTAAGGACTGCTGTAAAGCAGAGCTTTAGGATCATCAGGCCAGTAAAGGCCGAATTCTTAGTTTTGATCTTAATTAACCCATCGGCAAACATCATGAAGGTTGGTTGTGGGCTGATCATATCCACATTTAGAACAGAGCTGAGCCCAAATCAACCCTGCATAGCTGAATTGAAAAACAGAGATGTTCGGCACTTTTTTAAAAAAGCATGCACAGGCCACAAAGAGTCACGGTCTTGGGAAAAAATCTGCTAACTCGATCTGCTGTAAGAAGCCCAGAGTTGAGGCGCTGCAAGCTATAATACTGTGATTGGGGATATAAAAATTGTTCCAAACGATGCCTGCATAGTCGACCTTAGGATAGGTCTGCCTAATGATGTTCCAGGCTGTTTTGGAGTTTCAATTTCCATCCGGGCTGAGAGACCAAACGATCCTGTTTTCAACAGGGAGCTGCGGGTAAAGGGTAATCTCTTGCATTAGACACTGTCCAGCCATTCTGCGGCTAGGAGGAAGGTTCCAATGCCTATTTTTGATTAAATCGCTTACTAGAGCATGGTCCGGGAGACCTCTTTCCATTAGAACAGTGACCTTGTACCTCTAGCTGATCGGGCCATTTCTAAGCCACGGACAATGCCACAGCTTCGCGCTTTCGCCATTACAAATCTCTTGCATTAGCCACATCATCCCTTACCGACACTCCTCCAAGACTAAGAGCAGTCGGATGGAATATTAGCCACCCAAATAGAATGTCTCCTATGATATCTAAAATGAACCCATTGAGTCCAAATGGACCCATTATCATTAACTACTATCCAGAGTTGCTTTAACATGGCAGTCCAATTCCAGCCCTCAATAGTTCTTAAACCCAATCCACCTTCATCCTTCGGTCTACATTGGACCAGCTGATCGTATGGATCTTATAGGCGGGTTCAGGGCCTGACCAGACCAAAAGAAATCCCGAATGCGAAATGAAATGGATTTAAAGATATTATCCGGAAGCCTGAAAGCGGACGACCAATAGATGTGAAGGCTTGCAAGCACTGAGGAGATGAGCTCCATTCTTCCGGCATATGACAGCAGCCTTCTTAATGTTAATGAATTTCTAATTCAGCACTTGGTTGATGGGCAAGGATCTGGTGGAAATGCCCCACAAAAAAATAGAAAGAAGGTTAGCCCGAGAAAGCACCTTGGTTTAGGTTCTTTTTCATTGGCATGTGATAGGGGCGGTGATTAGCTCTAACCCTATCAACAGATGGCCTACTTTTCTACTAGAGGGAGCTACAACCCTAACTTCCCTCTTTCACTCCCGCCCTCCGAATGATGGTTGCTGGTTGCAGCTAGGATGTTTAGCCATGCTTGGCTCTTAGCTTCCATTCAAGAGATAGATCAGCATTAGTTGGATTAGTTGAGGAATCCGGATACGAAAGATCCGTCAGTTCACCCGCTTTGTTTGCATTCGATGCTTCCTGCCCTGCTTCTTCTCTTTCCGAAGCCACCTATTAGGTTCTTTGTCATGCCTTTTTTCAATAGGAGCTTTAGATGCCATGGATAGTAACGGATATGAATACAGATAGCTAGGAGAGAAGACTTGAGAAAAGGGCTCCTTGTGAGGTATCTCAGTCGGTATAGTCCTATCTCAATGCAAATATGCTATATACCTTCTATCTCGAACTGGTCTAACTGCTTGCAAACCAGCTGAAACTCCTAACGAATTGAATCATCAGTGTAAAATTGATGAAGGATAACTGCAGGAGGATCCTTCCATGTATAGACGATTAGTCAGAAGTCTAATCTACCTGACATAGCCGTTTGCTCTTGGTATTCTTAGTCAGTTCATGCAGAACTTGTTGAGATAGGGGGAAACCTCACTTAGGTGCAGCATACAGGATACTGAGGGAGGAGGGCTTTCTCCAGATAAAGGAATCCTCATGTCAACATCCTCTCAGTTGGACGTCTTATTCAGACGCGGCCGGATGCTCAGATGACCGAAAGTATACATCGGGATTCTCTGTCTTTTTAGGTCACAGTCTATTCTATCCTCCTTCTGAGTTCGTCACGTGCTGAAGGGACTGCAAGCTCTGCAGGGAGAATTGCTTTCCCCCATAGACCAGAGTATAGGGCGCAAACTGAGTAGACTTTCTTTTAGAAGTTCTGTAGGCCTATAAGGCAATAGGGAGCTCCTCCGCCCAGTCTTTATGATTTTCCTTCAATCTTCGTGCCAGAATTCTAATCAAGGTCTTCTTAGTAGCTTCCGCCTGTCCATTTACCTTGGGATAGTAGGGCGTGGATTTGTGATGAGCGATCTGATATTTATCAAGCAATTCCTTCACATGCCTGTTGACGAATGGAGCCTAGGCTTATACCCTGGTTCAGATACTTGCTGATAGAATGAATCCGCGAAAAGAATGAACAAGTAGGAGACAGTGGGCATCCTTGCCTGAGTCCACGACTCGCCTTGAAGAAATCTGACGGTCTGCCGTTGATGGGGCAATCCAAGGCCCGTTGATACATGCTTTGAAATACTAAACTATTTCTTTTTCGGGAGAAGCTAAATTTTAGGAGAGTTATGAATAAGAACGCGTGGAAAACAATCCAGATTTTTGGCTGATATGTGTTTATTACACAAAGAAATTGGCCTGAATCGTCATAGTCGGTTGGGACTTTACCTCTTTTGCTTAGGAATAGAAGAAAGAAGTCTTACGTGTTAATACAAGAAAATACTTGACTTTATGAGACTGAAACTACTCACGCAGCCTTCTTCCTTTGCTACTTACTTTCTTTCCTAGCTCTTTCTGTGCTTCGGTTCCCTACTGTCTAATCTCCTAGGTCTCTCAGCTGACGTCCGAAGAATCTATGGTCCTGAACATTACTTATGGAACCCCTTTGTTCGTATCACTCATCGGCCCCGCTTAGGTCCCTCTCGATTCTCCCCGGATTGGAGGATCCCCTTTGACCTGCCCGAACTTCTAATATAGCTAAACTCCAGAGCCGATACCCTACTCGTTGAACCCGAAATGCTTACATAAGACATAAGCGAGACGGGAAATCTTAACATAAAGAAATAATAAAAACAAAAGGAAAGGTCCTCTATTCTCTTGGACCTTGGAAAGACTGTAAATAATAAGAAAGTCTCCTTCAAGATAGCAGAAGGAGGCGAGCTTCGTGCCCTTATTGAAGAAAGAGCTCTTGCCTCCAACTCAGAACGTTCTTTCCGCAACGTAAGGCTGATATGTTTATCTTTCGTAGCAGCAAAGGATGAGTTCGATCCATTAGGTTCTTCGATTTGTTCAGAAAAGAAACGAGAGACAAGAAAACATCTTTGATTACGATTAAAAAAAACAATCTCAAATAGACCAAGATCCAATTTCGGGTCATTTCTTGGTGAACATGATCTGCCATAATCTCTTCGATTCCTTCATTTATGTGAAAGAATAGAGAGAGATTTGGTAGGAAAGTGGACCTTAAGAAAAAAGGCTTCAAACCAAGGGAAGGGGCTCTTAAGCTTGTACGAAAAGAAATGTCTCCTGAATAATCATTATACTTTTGCCATAGACCAATTGCAAGAGATTCGCTAGCATAAAGCATAAAGAGATTCGAGATTCACATTACCATCAGACAGAAAAGAAGACCGCTCGACCCTTACAGATGAGCTGACAAGGCCGGGGGCAAGTCTTTATAAAGGAAAGAATCAACCGCACTAATTGAGACCGAAGGGCCTATGCTGTCCAGGCTTCCTTAACAACCTCCAGGAACCCGGGATGTTCAGTCCACATATTGTTGAACCTGAAAGGCTTCATCCCTGACTTCATCTTGCTACCATACTGCACCATCATTGGTGCATGGTCACTGATCCCTGCTGGCCCATAATGAACAAAAGAATCATTGAAGCTTTGTATTCAATCCACATTGACTAGACACCTGTCCAACCTTCCTACAGTTCTCTTAGAATCTTCAGACTGCTTGCTCTATGACCACAGGTGGCCAGTGGCTTTAAGGTCCTCCAAAGCAAAAATTTCAATACAATTATTATAATTCTACAGAACCCTCCCATATAATTGTCTTCAACCAAGTTTTTTCAGGCGAAAACCTCACTGTGTTGAAGTCCCCGGTGACCAACCATGGTCCTGGAATGCGTTTAGACACTTCCTTTAGCTGCTCTCAAAGACATCTCCTCTCAGATAGTTGGTTTGAGGCCTTTTTTTTTTACCGCTATTCCTGACCTTATAAAGGAATAGAGTAAGGGGCAATTGCTTGAGTGTTATAATCTTTCGAACTCGTCCAAAGCAGAAAAAAATGTTTATCAATTCTTTTGTCCCAGCAGCTACAAGATAAAGCCTGATCAGATCTCTGTATCTCGTTAATGTCATAGTTATATTATAGATCAGCCAAATTCTGCCGTTCCCGGCTTCATTCTCTACAGTAATGGCTTTACTACAATCTTTTCCCAAGCATCTGGTAATTCTGGCTGCTTTTTCACTCCTCACTTTGGTTTCCACCAAGCCAATCAAATCAGCCTTTTGCGCTCTTATATAATCTTTGGCCTTTCTCTGCTTTTTTACTTTACCGATCTTTCTGACATTTCATATAAGGACCTTCATGTGGAACTATTGTTGTTTTCATATTTTCCTCGCACCTTAGTGCTGCCTCTGGTTTTTCGTTTTGTGCAGTCTTTATTTGTCTTTTCTTCTTTGGCTTTCTCTTTTTCTCTCTTTCTTAGAACTTTGATATGTTCTGTATTTTGTTCGCTCACTCTTCATTCAGGGTGGTTAGAACCAGGTGATTATATTAACTTTAATAAGGTCATAGCACTAGCATCTGAACGCTTACTCTTACTGCTCTTCTCAGGTTCACCTCTTTTCTTAGGATTGGCTGCTCTGAGGTTCTTGTTTAAATTAAAGTAATTTGTTTATTACAGAACAAGTCCCTCTCAGTCACTGCCATAGTTGACCTAGTATCAACCTTCTTTTCCAGATCCTCGCTTCTATGGGCCAAATCACTCTCCTCGGGAGTTATCTCCTTGACTACACCCTCTTTGGCTTTGTTACCCAGACACTCATTCTGAGCAATCTCTTCCGGTTCAGCAGTGTTCAGATCTGGCATCTTTGCTTTTTCTTGTTCAGGGTCCTCTAGAACCGCAAAACGGTTCGGGCTGACTAGGTCCAGTTGGGTCATTCCACTAGCACAACTAGTGTCCAGCTTCCTTCCCTTGCCATTGTCACTACTGGTACCGGACCCCGTCGGCTCGACTCGACATTTTAGCAAAGACCGACCCTTACTCAATAGGGCAATGAAAAGAGGAGAACGAGGACAGCTGACTACCGTTAAAAGTCAGACTACGAGTACACATTGTATGATTGAAAACTGCCGCTTTGTACTACCCGGTGCTCGCAGGTCTGACTGGTGCCTTCTCTCCAACAGCTGCTTCAATCAATGTTAAGTCTGACTACGAGGCTTCTTAGCCCGCAGCTGACTACTTATTGATTGAAAGGCCGAACAGGAAATGAAAAGTCGTACTACAAAAACTGTAAACATTTCCCTTCTCGCTCTGACTTTGATCGACTTGCCTGCACAGCGTCTTTTTTGAGAGAAGAGGTCAAAGGGCTAAGTGACTCGCGAAAGTCGTCTTTTGTATCTCGAAAAGAGAAATGACATAGATAAGATCATTGCTTGAAGAGTTTCATTGTCGAATTGATCTCGGAATTGGATCCTAATAAATAGTAGCTGCTGCTCAAAGGCGGCTTTCTTTTGAAAGCCGGTCCACAGCAGTGAAAGTACAATTGATTCCGTCGATCGAACGAATCTTGCTTTTTTTGCCTTTTTGGCTTGACTACTCTGCTTGCTTAACACAAGTGTGATTTAACCTTCACGGACCACTTCACTACCCAGCAAGCTCCGGCTCGAAAGCAAGAAGCAAGGTTCGGAATCGAAGCGCGAAACTGGAGTTCTCCATAAGGGCGTTAACGCGAAGACCTTTTAACGACGCGTTCTGTCGTCAGCAAGCGGTGGCCGACAAGGCCCTTTTCCCTAAATTTTTTGGGAGGCGAAGAGGACAGGTTTGTTTGAAACTCGTTCGGTAAGATTCTCCCGAAGGTAAGCATTTACCCAAGGCACTGATATGATGACTTTCTCAATTATACGTATTTTGTTTTAGGGAGTTGAACGTCTTATTCTTTTGAGTGGCCTATGTGAATATGAGCCAGGAGCAAGGATTCCGGAAAGTGAAATTCGATAATGCAAGTGCAAGTCGACGTTCCTGATATGAAAGTGAAAGTGGAGTGAAAGCCGGCCCTAAGCAGGATCCAAAGACGTTCAAGTCCAGTTCCAATCTGGATATACAAAGTGCAGTTCAATCGTCGAAAGTTATATCTCTTTTAGTCCTGGCTTCTTTTCTCTTTTGAGTCAGGTTCTTAAGACAGGAAATTGGGTTTTCTTAATATTTCGATTCCGGCCTACTTACTATTAAGTAAGTTAGTTCGAAATCGAAACTGGACCTGAGAGAGACTAGACTTTTAGTAAGAGTAAATGCGCCTTCAGTTGAATTCACAAGCAGTGGTTATGAACTCTTTCTTGTTCCGGTTCAGAAGAGAAAATTCTTTCAGTTGCACTAGTGGATTGAATAACCTTTTTTTTTTTACTTGGCTGGTTCCTGTTTGCCAAAGTGGCTTCGTCCGCCCTCCCCATAAGAGAAAACTACGATTAAAGCAGGAGTAGATAGATCGACCAGGCAAACTTCCTCTTCCTCCCATGTGGAATGCCCCACTCAGATCGCCCAGAGCCCCAACGAGTCACTACACACCAGCTTCGCTAACCGAACCGAGAGACTGATTGATTCATTCTCACAGGACGGTGGCCAAGAGACTGATTGGACTGCTTCGACCGAGGGGAGGAAACTCAATAAATAGCGTAAAGTGGCTATTCTTGTTCATGACTCCGCTGCTATTTCATGGAATAGGAATAAGCGCCCCTAGTCTTTCTTTTCTGTTACAGAATCCGGGACTTCTTTCCAAGCTAGCTAGAAGGGAAGGCAAGAGCGCTAGTTGAGGTCTTGAGGGAGAAGGATGAAGGTCCGAAGTTGGCTACTGGCAACCAAGCTTCTAAGTACTTAGCCAATGGCGAAAGATAGGTCAATCTCCGAAACGCCTTCGCAGAGCTGAGCTTTAGGGGAGAATACTGTTTGTGGTCTTGCACATGGAAAAGTATTCTATGCAGGCTTAGGTTAGGCTTGATTTACCGGAATGGATTCTTCAAAGAATGCTTTCAAGCTAGGAATTTACGGATAGCATTATTTGACAATTAGCTGGAAGTCGGGCTATTATGCCTATTAAACATAAACTAATGCGCTGGGTAGATCGTAGAAGTCAGGGTATGAATTCTATTCTAAGTCGGAGAATGCCCATGAAGAGGGTCTTATTACAGAATCCGCTGTTTTGAAAGTAGCCCTAGACAGATCATTGCTAAAAGCAGGGAATGCTTTTCTTGCGGTGCTATCATCGTATTAGAATGAGAATCCCGTCTACCTTTTCTGCTTTCAAGCTTGAACCAGGTCTTGGAATCGGCATTGTCCCTCTATACCGAATATCTTTATAGGTTTCCCTAGTAGTAGCCTTCATAATGGAATTAGTAATAGACTGAATTGAAGCATACTCCGCTTTAGCTTTAGATGCATTCTTCTTTCTTATGAGTTTTAGAATCCATTATAGGAAGCCCTTCTTTAGACAAGTAAAGGAACTGAAAGTCCTATTCAGGCGCTTATTCAACCAAGAGTGACCGGCTTGACCCTAAGTGAAAGCACTACCCGTCGGTCGCAGATGATAAATCAAATCAAGGAAATGATGGGGATGGGAATTAAGCACCAAAAGTGAAAGGAAAGTAGGTTACGGAAGTGACGAAGTATGGATATTATACTGGCCTTATATGCCCGAACAAGAAAGAGCTAAGCCTTTGGGAGCAGTCCTTCTAAGACCTGTTCTATCTTACGCGGATTCAATGTATGAAGGCTTGGATGCAAAAGAGGCCTTTTTACTGGCTTTCTTTAGATGGCCTTGAAAGATTGGGGCGGAAAGTCCAGTCCAAATGCTGACTAAGAGGAAGCGTAATATAGAACCGAAGAAAAGGAAGACTTCCCATCAGCAGGAGCAGACGGTTAAACCGAGATCAAAGCCTTTAATTAAGTTGCGACCTTAGCCTTTTTAGTTTTCTCTTTCTTGGCTATGGAGTTATAGGGAACCTTTCGAGCCGAACTAGCTACCGCCGATTAACGAGAAGGATCTCTAGTGCCACTAATGTAATAGGCGCAAACCCTTCTACTTCTCCCTGTACCAGTGATGGTATTCCACTACCAGTACCGGTTCAAGTCGGAATAGCAGAAAAGCGAATTGAATCCCCTTCTTAAGAGATTGAAAACAGAATCGATCATTCATTGGACCTCGCTCCGGATGGATCGATCTTCCATTACATGAATTTGACGCACACCTGGTGAAAGGGAAAGCCCCCTTCTTCGATCTGAGATCTCACTGTAATCGCATGATAGAGAGACTAGCCTTCAAAAGTCCTTAAGAAATTCTCCCCGATGCGTGTAAAGAATCACTTTCTCTTCGGGAGGGTCTAAAGAAAGCGGGCTCTTGCTAAATAAAAAAGAAGAATCATCTTAGCCCTTGTGCACCAAAAGAAAAAGACGGAGGACCTACCAAATAAGGAGTTCCGGAAAGCAAGCTCGGCTTGACTAAATAGGAGATTACATCCATTCGACCCTTCCTTCAGGATAGGAAATGCGTCGGTTCGCCTTAAACTACCCACAGAATGGTAATCCGAGGAAATGAGATTAGCTTTTCTCAAGAAGGTCCTTAGCGCCACCGGCTCGACCTTAACTTATAACTGCTTCGCCCCGACGATTCACTGCTTTAATGAATGCACAGAGAAGGCCCTCATTAAAGCTGATTTTTACACCTTTGAGTGCACAAGCCCTTCTTCTTCTGCCTTTTTACTCTCTCTTGCCCTTTAGGGAATTTCGGAGTGAATGAGTGCAACAAAAAAAACAAGGAAAGAAGGCTATAGCCTACATGGAATTCCTCTTCATGCACACCCCCCAGAAATAGTATATGGCGATAATCGGATGCTCTTTCCATGCTTCCTTTTAAACTGTAATAGTCATATGCCGCAAATCCTATGTTTAAAGCCAGGATGGATGGACAAGAAGTTTCAAGCTTGAAGGCAAGTTTCGTACGCACAACAGCCAAACTATTGGATTTCGTTCCCCTGCCCGGTGACATCTTTCCTCCTTAAGCCCCACAACTAGAGAAGGAGAAAAGCAAAAGACTAGTCCACGAAGAATAGCCCTAGTTAGGATCTCTGTCCCCTTCTTAAACTATGGCATGCCTCCTCTTCTACTGCAGGGGATTCTCGAACAATGGAAAGCCCGTATTTTTGTCCTACCTTCATAGAAGAAGTCCTATGAAGAAGTCCTATGTCGTCTGTGGAACATTCCATACACAAAGAGGGAAAGGTATACATTGCGGAGTTGTGACACATTTCATTGGTAGAAAGAATAAGGTCTGGATGAGACCAGAAGGTAGTATATGAGCTAGCCATATTCATTCCATACGATTACTTTTTTGAAGTAGCTTTGGAAGAAAGGGCGCTAGAAAGCGTTTAAACTAGCTCAACAGGAAATGCAATCTCTATACATACATAAAGGGGGGTTGAAAAGGCTGCTTTCGATATGGAAACTTGATAATATCATTTGTTTTCAACTTGAAAAGGGACCCCTTAACACGAAAGAGGAGGTCAATCCGATCTATCTACATAGCTTTAGATAAGCCTGGCTGGTCTTCAGGACCGGACAGAAAAGGGACTAGTTCTATTACCCGGACCTGGCTTTCCATTTAAGTAACTCGAATAGCTCGCCCCCGCTGTACACTTGAGAACTAGAAACCCCTGCCTCTGGCTAATCCGATTGAGCAAACCAGCTGACTTGTCTTCGGGATCAAAGGCGGAAGATCCCAAAAGGAGTCTAATCATTGGCTTGGCTTTATACACCTTTTCGCCCTGCTTTTAGAGTTGTTGAAATACCTTGGGTTTTGCTAAACACACCCGATTTGTAGAAGTTTCTTGCATTCATAGTTCTTAAGTAACTTCTCTGAATCGGAGAAGTGAGACTTCTTTATTCCTCACAAGAGGAAGCACTCTACATCTCTAATCGAAAAAGAAGTCATCCCTAAGGGGTCAAAGGAGGCATCTGGAATAGAATACTCTTCCCCCCTAC
Organism: Macarthuria australis; assembly: GCA_900322265.1. Lineage (NCBI taxonomy): Eukaryota > Viridiplantae > Streptophyta > Magnoliopsida > Caryophyllales > Macarthuriaceae > Macarthuria > Macarthuria australis. Next base: position 31,160 of record ONZE01028352.1, read on the forward strand.
ATCTACCCCAAGCTTCTACGCCCTGAAAAAGGGGCTTCAGCCCGGTTTCTTCCATAAAATCAGAAATAACTGAAAGTGATTTGCCTAACACATGGCGATTTGTACAAGAAAATGCCCTTTTCATGGTAAACTCCTCCTTAAAGTTCTCGGGCATAAGGAAATTACATCCTTCTAACCGGAACCAGAAGAAGCCCTTACCCAGCAGGGCGCTTCCGCTAGCTTTCCAACGGTTTTTAATTTACAAGAAGAATCCGCTACTGCAGCCAATCCATTGAAAGGTGAAGTCAATGCTAAATGCAGACAGATTTGGTTCTCCCGGGTTGATGGGAGGGGGGATACCTTTGAACCTGACGTGCCTTTAGCATGAGATTAATGAGTTCCTAAACGACGAGAGCGAGACAAAAAACTGAATAGTTGGGTAGGGAAGATCTTGAAGGTAAGGTTTCTTTCTCCCTTCCACCTTCGAGCTTCGAGATTCCTTTCTGAACCAGTCTTTGATAAGCCTAATTTCAGTGGTTTTTGGGCTGATTTGTCGAGAGGTGGAACCTAGATAGTACGTTTGGTACGCTGTCGGACCAGCGAATGACGAAGAGATTGAAGTGAAAAACCCGTAGATAGATGCTTGCGATACAGTGAGGATTCAACCTTTCAATCAGTATCATGGCGCTAAAGCCCTCCTCCCGCTACTAATACCTTGAAGGTAATAAGAGTGAATAGGGCTATTACGTATGTTAGGAAGAAAGGGCACTCATTTCCTACTGTGTTTGCTGAGCATGCTTCTTCAGTCAATCGGGCGTACATAGTCTTGCTCGGAACAGTAAAATAGGTACGGTAGGCACCTCCGGCTATTCTTTTTTTAGGAATAACGAGAAATGGAATGTGCTTTCCAATGCGTGTGCGGTAAGCATGAGCGTTACCATGGATAGGTGATTCTTTCCGCCCTCCTCTCAGGCAGCCAAAGATGGGCTGTTGGTTTGCCTTAGTCCCTTGTTGTCGGAATAACCCCTGTTCTAGAATCCACTGTGGCACTTTCGGAAGAGAATGGCTTGTTAGCACGAAGGTTTTCAGGACTTGAATCAGAAGCATGGAATGCAAGCTATTCGGGATTAACCTAACCTGATTGCACTGGAGTTAACGAGAAGACGGTCTTAGGTGCGAAAGGCGGTGTTCGAGAATCCGCAGCACATGAATATGAGTAAAAGGAACTGCCAAGGTCTTACAGAAGGAGCTGCTTGAGATGGAAGTCCGCTAGTAAGAGGATTAGCTTCTACAATTGTAATTACGCTTTCCCCTCGGGGAATTTCTTATTTCAAGTAGTTAACATTTCGCTTCGGTAAGCATTCCTTGGGAAAGTCATCCCTCTCGCCACCTGGATTCTAAACCTTCTTGCTAAGAGATGCCATCTGATCTTTCCTGCGGTCCCAGGGGTCAGTTTAATCGGCTTGTCTTCGGTTAACGGTTGCAAGTCGGATGTCTTCCTGCGCTCAGTCATTCCATTCAGTGCAGGCATTCCATCGAGCCAAGCCCTAGCTTTCTACTAAGAATCTTACCTTAGGGAAGTAAGTCCACCCAGCCCTAGGCTCATTCCAAGGATTTCATTAATCCAGACTGTATCGATTCCTAATTTCTCATTTTATATCTATATTTTCCCTATTGTTATTTATTAATAATGATGGAAAGAAAATCCAGAGTATCAAATGA
>ONZE01028369.1:0-2500 GCA_900322265.1 Macarthuria australis
CATTTTCTTAGCAATGCCGATACTGCATATCGCGCATGCCATTGATTCTGATAAACATCACAGAAAAGTGAAAACTTCTGACGGTCAGAGCCCCTTTCTAATAAAGTTTCGTCTCTTCTTTCCCCATTTACAGGGGATTGACTAACCCCACGGATATGTTGTCACATTTAGCTCAGCCTGTTATAGCGAGCAAGCAAAGCCTACTTCTACTTTGTTGGAGAGAAATCCTGCCCCTAATGCTATTTGATCAGCGGATCATAAATGAGCCCAGCTTCGCTAAACTCGCACCGACTGCGGGTAGCTCTTCACGAAAGATTGTTGGCATGCCTCCCATAAGAAGGCTTATAAGGAAACCTATGAGACCGCGTTGTTCTAATGTTTTTCCTAAAGAGCAATCGATTACTATACTAGTGCATGCAAACAGAAATCTTAGAGCACCTTGATCCTATTGAAAAGAAAGGGCTCGGGCGAGAAGGCCGGCGGGGTCAGAAGAGTTCAGAGAAGGTTGGATCCGGGAAGGCTTAAGCCGATACCGAGGGTTTTGAAACCGATCGATATGCAGACGCAGCAAAAGCAAATGAATTCGATTCCGAGATGATAGGTTGGGGCTTGGAAGGCCATTTTTCCAAATCCAGGGGATGGGCCTTTAAGCGAGAAGAGGCATATGAAGCATCTGACTTCGCTTCCTCAATCAAGGTAAGGTGATTTGAGAAGCTATCGAAACTATTCCGAAGTTGATGATTTCGTTCTAGCTAGGGCAATAGCAGGGAAAGAGAGAAGTTCACGCTCTCCAACTAAGAAGCACTCACCTCCTAATAGAAGAGATAACGTAAGGAAGAAAGACTAGCAGATGCGGACGATGTAAGCGGTCGATCAATTGAGACTACTTATAGTCCGCTAACTAGGGGAAAGAGAAGAACTACTATGAAAGGGATCTTCTTAATTCATTCATATAATACAAGAGGACGATACAACTACTACCTATATTAATTGCTTTCACTTGCAGTGAAGAATCTTGCTGTATCTCAGGCTGCGCTTCACTGGCCTTAACGGTATCTGGCTGTCACTCTTTCACTTGAGCATGGAACTCTCTGTTTTCAGCGACAGGAGAGGGCGCAGCCGTCTTCTTGTCGATACTACGCCGCAGGATCTGATCCCTAATTCGTATTAATACGGTTAACCCTATGCTTCGGGCACTCCGAATCATCATGATCACCCAGTCCCAACCACTGGCACATCAACAGGGCTGGTGGCTTATCGGGACAGTCTTTCTAAAATGTCCCCATTGCAAGCACTGAACGATCGGACGACCCTGCGGATCTCGGGCAATCTGTTGTCGTTGCGTTTGTCGCAGGTCTCCCCCTTTCTGATTCTGGCGGGTTTCCTATCCTACTTATAGTGATTCTGTTTGCTATAAGGTCCTTGTACAGACGTTTGGTACGTCCTTTGATCGCGGTTCCGTCGAGTTTTCTCAACATACAATCGTCGGTAACATGGTCTTCCGACAAATATGACATAACTTTTTCACTTCACAAGAAGAATTCAAGTGAAAAAGGGCAACATACAAACATTGATATGCCGTATTTTGCCATCTTGACATAGACGACTTTCACGTATTACATCTTGATGTACCCGTACATCTATAGTACCCTTCCATAAGAAAGAGGGGTGGGGTGTTACCACAAAAAAGTGCTTCAAGAAACAAAAATATATACAAGTGAAGGGAGTCAATTCAGTCCATAGCCGTTGTTGTCTCTGATATCCTATGTTCACCACTATGTTCTTCCTCTAGTTAGGAGGCTGTATAGCTAGACCCGACTACTGCAGCCACAGGCAGACAGACAAAAAATCGAAAGATAGATCTGTATTCAGCATTTTATGAGCTTGTAAGGCCCGTTGAAGTCCCCGAAGAAAGGGGAGGCTATAAGTAGGCCGTTTGCTATTGCTATAAGGGCTGCTTTATACGGCTTGGCTTCGCTATCGCTCCTATGTAGTGGTCGACCTAAAAAGTAGTCTTCCTGCCATACCAGAATGCTTCTTATCTATTGCTAGAAGCTTTGCCAGAAGCAAGCAAGATGAGGTCGCTCTGCTCTTCGTAGACAAGGCTCGTTCCGTACTTGACTTACGAGCTCGTTTAGTACTCGCCTCTCTCTCTAACAAAGGATTCAATCCAGTCCCAAGCGTACCTGGGGCTACCCTGTATACCGGATCCTTAGAGGTCTGCCCGTCCGGCGTCGGTACCTCACATTGTTTAATTAGGGCGGCACCCCGGTTTTCTGAGTGCTACCCGTAACAGTAATAAACAGAAAGTATTATGGTACGTCGTCCACGGGGTTTGGGAAGTGCCTTTGCTCCCTTTCCCAATCGTTGACCCTGACAGTGAACTCGTAGACGAGGCTTTGACCCGAATTTAACAGGGAATCTCGGTTGTTTGAAACGTAATCGAGATACTCATTCATTTGAATCCGTTTCTGAGGGGAAGCTTTTTATAGCCTAATAT
>ONZE01028369.1:7500-15000 GCA_900322265.1 Macarthuria australis
TAAGCTTCTTCTCGAAGAGCGTATACAGGAAATAAACTACCTTCTATCTGAGAGAAGCAGCGAGAAAGCACTACCATCCCAGACGGAAAACAAGGAATGACTCCTTCAATCCACCTTTGTCCGCTCGCTTAGAAAAAACCAAAGATAAAAGAAAAAATGTTATGACAGCCTATTTCACCGATAAAACACGGTTAGCTGCCGAAAGGCAAGCTGACCACCCGCCCATGAGGCAATTCGAATTAACTGACAATTCTGTGACTGCTATAGAAAGGACCGAACGAGCCACTGGTGCTACTGATATTAACTACTCGACTTCGAATTGTGTTACTGCTATTGATACAACCGAGAGAGAGACTTGTGGTACAGCTACAGGATGGATTGAAAGTGCCAAACGATTGAAAGACGAGATAGCGAGGTATATGCGAGGAAAGATCCTGCAACCAGCTCCTCTAGAGTTCCGGGAGGAGCAAGAAAAGGGCAGCCATTAGCTTAGCTCATCCGTAGCTTGCCCCCAATTAGTAACTAAGCCTTCGGTTACCGTGGTTCTTTTCTTCGCCATAATGTCAGTTCAATGTCAATGACGGTGAAGGAAAGCAGGAAAGTCAAATCAAAAGGGGCGTATCGAGAGGCAAAGGAAAGCAGTCAAGCAGCACTGATCCCCGGAAGCAGTACCGGGCGGAATCGAAAAAAGAGCAATTTGCCATTCCCTAACCTATCTATATATACAAGGGAAAGCTTAAACCTTACTCGGATTAACTGGGCAAAGGTTCGTAGCGCTTACCATTCTTTGTGATTGCTTATTCGAAGTAGGGCGACTTTCCTAAGCTTGAATGAAAGAGACCAAAGCAAAGAGGGTGCGAAGAAAACTACATCGTCGAAGGGAAGCCGGAAGCGAAGGAAGTGCAGCTATCCACAAGGAAGCGACTTACCTTCTTACTAGCAATCAAAGGGAATGACATGGCAATTAGCACAATCAAGCAATCAAAGTCAGAGGAAAAGATCCAAGCTAGCCCAAGCCCCGAAAGGAATCCATCTCTTTTTGACCCTATTACTAGATTGAGAAAAAGCGATCTCGATACGATCTTTCTAAACCAATCTATCACTGGCACTGGAACGAACCATTCGAGACTAGTATACTGGGCAGCGTGATCAAGTCAAGTCCTTTTATTACCAGATTTCAATTAGATTAATGTGCGCTCGTATGGGAGTAGAAGGCACTACTTCCCTCTTCCCCCGAGATAAACTACTCTCGCAAAGAACCTTCCTTCTATTCCTTACGTCAAGACTATTCCTTCTAGCGAGTTGCTTATTCTCTGGGTGCACAGAGGTTGGAGCTTTCTTCTTCTTTCGAAAGAGTCCTAAATGCATGAAAAGTGGACAAGGAATTAATGGCAGTTGCGTCAGCGGTAAAGACAAGGGACGTGGGATAATGGTAGGAATAGCTCAACGAAAAGAAGCAGTCGGGGCACCCGTTGAAGATAGATTTGCCCGTGCTACGGCCGGGAATGGGGAGAAGGCATAATAGAATGTCCTTCCTTCTTTTGAGATAGATGTTACGGAGCCCTTTCCCAGAGAATCTTTAAGGATAAGGATTAGCCCGGAAAATCTCACGTTTAGGGAATCAGATGAGGAATCACCAATAGACGTACCTGAAGACGCAGTCTAACGCTGACGAAAGCCCTTACGGCTTGTTCGATCAGATTGAGAGTTCAGACCATGAGAAATCCACTCCTTTTTACCCACAAGGGAATGGCCAAGCCGAGTCCACCAATAGGGATCCGCTCGGGAAGAGGAAGGAATTAGAGTAAAGAGGTTATTAGGATCCTAGCCTAGCTAAACGCAACGGAAAGGAAAAGAGCTCAACGAAAAGCAAAGATCTCTCGGGCAAGTGCTCTATCAAAGACGGATTCCCTGGAAGAACAGCAGGATTCGGGGTCAGCTCTCTCATCATAAAGAAGTGAAAATGAAGACTCGGCTACCGGCTGCCAATGGGATAGCACCGGAGCTACTGCCATCCTCTTTCCTTCTCTATTCTTTCGCGCATTTCCTCTTTCCCAAGGATGGACCAAGGTCACTATGTAAATAAATAGATCAGAATTCCTTCTCTTATTTTCTATATAGCTCATCTACGTATTCTTTTCACTTTGCATTCCAAGTGAAGTGAGACTGCTGCCGCTGCCCTTCGGAAAACGAGGTACACATTCTATGAGTGTGCAGTGAGGGATCGAACGGACCTCTTGCTTGCCTTCTCATCTTGTCTTTCAGGTGAAACTATCGCCTCCTATCGACATTTCTACTATTCCGAATATGGTCAAAAGTGGAAGTCAGATTATTCAAAACAGGCCTTCTTCATTCTTGTACCTGACATTCTCTCATGAACCATCCCACCCCCACTCCAACTAATTTGGAACCAGACAATGGACTCCCCCCATCCTCTCACCCTCTCTTCTTCTCTAACCTTTTATGTAGCTCTTCTTCTCGCTCGTTATTTTACTCGTGTAAAGTATGTAACTCGTTCGCGTAAAGGCTACTTTCTTTCTTATCTTAAGATATTCTATCTCGAGCGGTGTCAAAGAGAGCGATAGAAGACCGGGAAAGAGCCAAGGAGCGGGGGAAGAAGAGAGAGGGCATCCATCCTAACAGTTCCAAACCTTACTTTTCGATATCCTTTTCTCTATAGTATGGTAGATAGAATATGCATTTTTTTCTCCTTCTTTTTATTCTTTCGGCTGTTCACCTGAGCTAATTCTTTTTTCTATTGTAGCTGAATCTCCAAGAGAGAACCTAGTCGCAGCACACAGGCTATATTCTGCAGAGGTTGGCAAGAGCTTATTTCACAGCTTCACAAGACTGAATTGAATTAGCCTCGGAGAACTGAACTACCTTGATCTGAATCTCTGGAACTCACAGAAGACCAAGGCAAGTCCACGTCTAGATTCAGCATAAGCTTGGGATCTTTCCTTCCTAAAAGAAAGCATTTCCCTCGAGCGGGGATCTTTTTTATCTATGCTATGATAGCAGCAAAGTCAACTGATTCACGGGAAGAAACAAGACTAGTTTCCTAAACGACTAGCAAGGCTGACTCTAACAGCGGGAAGAGCGGATAAGATCCCAGCTTCATGTGATTTCCGTAGCACGTTCAAAGAGCTAAAAGCTGCCTTGATCCTCTTCTATCTTATAGTTGCACTACATGAAAAATCAGGATACCTTCAAGCTAGTCACCACCTCCTTACGCCAATTCGACTATCAAGCCTTAAGAATACGTTGTTACAATAGTCCTTTTTTCGACTCCGAGAGCCATCCTATCTCGCAGCCATATTACCCCGTCCAGAGCCTTTGCTTTGAGCTAATACGAATCCCTTGAGCTCTCTGCTCTCTCTTTATATCAGCTGGTTCAATGTATGCTAGATGGCTGAATATCTCTGTCCTTTCCGTTCTCCCGGCTAGGGGAATCAATCTATTCTTCTTTCCAAGCAGACGCCAAAGGGTGTCTTCTAATTTTTTTCGTCTTATTCATATTTGTTCTTACGTTTATTACGAGAGATTGGACTTTCCCATACCATATACTTCCTTTTTTTTCGGGTGTCCGTCCTCCTTTCCCTAATTATAGATATACAGGTAGGAGATGCCACTTTAGGATGAAAAAGGGCCTCAGCACGGTTATAGGTGCTGTTGGCTTTGCTTTGTGTGCTTTCCCGCTAGTCCTTTTTTGGAAACATATATGTACTCGCCGTTTCCATATATTTTATGCACTGGTAACTTTTATTAGAAGCATGATTCGGTAATGGAAAATGTGCTAAAGAAAAAGGAATACAACCCAAATCCATTCACCTTTAGCTTGAATCAGAGAGGGTAGGGGCGTCCGTCCAGTTCTTTATTTTTTGGAAGTAAAGTAGTATATAAGGGAAAATACAAGCAAGCATACTTATGTGAATAGGAAGTTAGGGCTTTTTGCTTTCGACTTTTTCTCGTGGGAGGCGAAACTCTTGTTTTTATTTCCTAGGGTACGTCCGAAGGGAGACGACAAAGCATATTAGTTGATTGAGCCTTGCTTGATATCGCTGTTCCAGCCAATCCAGTTTGAACAGAAAATAGAATCTAAGACTTTAAGAGCAAAGCAGAAATGAATACTTTATCACTTGATATGTGTCAGTAATTCAATTGAAATAGGGGACGGGACGGACATCTAACGTTTTACTTTCCGATTGAGTTCCTTAGTGCAATCAGTAGTCCCTCATTTCCGCAAGTGCCAAACCAGAGCTTTTATTCTATTTCGGAAAGACCTCTTTGAACTTCACTATCTGGCATCACAGCCTATTCCGATAACGTGACAGTGACACGCTCTAAAATAATCGAATCGGTGATCGCAGGTAACCCGTAAGCAATGGTTCGGTTAGGACAGAAAGGGAAAGGTTGGGTAGAAAACTATCAATAGATAGGGGAAAGAGCCAGCCCCGGAAGGTCTCTCAAAAAGGACAAGATCAGGTGAGCCCAATTTTGACTTCTTTAGTACAAAACTCCTCTTTTTTAAAGGCCCTTTCTATTCTCTTTCGTCTATGGTTCTTACATAAAGAGACTGAAATTCTTGGATTATAAAAATATATTTGAATCAGTTGCATCAAGCAAAGCTGTGTACAAACCACTTTTGAAAGCTTAATCGTTTGTCCTAAATTCACCGCATGCATATGAACCCTACGTCTCACACATTTCGTATTTCGGTGATTAGATTCTTTCATTCTTTAAAAGAGTAAAAAGAAGATCTGCAACTAACTCAGCTAGAGTTGCAGGGCTTTCCCCGCCAAAGAAATAGAAGAGAAGGGGGAAATGAAAAGAATTCCTTCTTTTGGCCAATACCCTTCGAGAAGGAGTATGAGAAAAGCAATTGGCTTGGGGTGCCCCATCCGCCGCATACTGCATTTATCCGCTTTGAAGAAGGCAGGGGCCACCTAGGAGGACGAAATCCGGGTCGAAGTAGTAGTGCCTTATGAAAGCACCGCAATCCATTGACAAGCGATTATAGGCCAGACAACGTAAAAGGATCTGTGCTGACCTTACCTTATTCGATCGATTCAAGAGGCATGAAACTTGAAGGACAAGCCTCACTTATTAAAGGTTTTGTTTTGAGGTCTCCTGCTTCTGCTGGACCTGGACTAGCTCTTCCCCGCGTCAATCTAATAAAAAAATCTTAGTTAGTGTGAGTCTTCCATTGGCTAAGAAGCTCTTTTCGGCTACTCCTATTCTTTCTCGCTGCTTTTCGAGATCCTACTTTCGTACCCAAGGGAAAGCCTCTCTATCCTTCACCAGGAAAGGGAGAAGCTGGTAGGAAGATCGAGCTAAAAAAGGTACGCAGTTCGGGGCGCAGGCTTTCTCAAAAAAAAAAGAAAGGCACTCCTATACATATTGTTGGGCGAAAACCTCACTCCTCTAGGGATCGAGTTTCTAACTTTGACAGCTATATTCAATGCCTTTATGTCGCTTTGAATGACTGAGGACTTGGGTTGGATCCTCCAAAAAAGATGAAGCTACTTTTGCAGTTATATGCCGAGACATGGCTTTGTTGACAAACTACCAATGAGAGATAGGGGGGCAGGGGAAGGAAGGGCAGCTACTAGTAGGAAGGCGGAGGACCTGCATGAGATGAGTCGAACACGAGCCGATAAGCAGAGTAAGAAGCTAGCGCAAAGAATTCGAAACTGATTTACATGCCTTGGAATGCTTGAAGCATGAAGCTTGCCCTCTTTCTCGAATCGGACTCATAACCACCAATCGATCGGATCGATCAGTACACTAACATAATCAATATAGGTTCGAGTGGAATTGCTTCTGAAGGAGCCGAAGGCTATATTTGTCTTTTCATTCTTCTCAGAACGATGCTCGGATTTGAAGGAAGTTTTATAAAAAGATAAGAAATACGTTCGCTCGAGCAAATGCGCTCACTTACAAGCCTATATGCTCGGTGTTGGTATGCTCTATAGTCAATACACTCGCTCAAGGCCATGCACGCTATCAGCTCGATCAAAGAATGAAAGGCAAGGAACATTTTGGCCACTAGAAGGGGAAAAAAGAAAAGGAGGTTGACTCGCGTCTTTGATATCCAGTTTTTTTTTATACTGCTAGAACTGGTTGGTTTTACACGGACATGCTGAATATGATGGGTTGGGATGGAACTCTCAATACGATGAGTTTGATGTGGAATGTACAAGGATTCGTCTTTCTTCCGTCACGGTAAACGGTTCTAGGACTTCTACTTCCGTCAAAGCATATCATAGAAAAATTTCTTTCAAGTCTTTGAAGTCAAGCTTATTGTCAGGCTCAAGCTCTGTATTGTATTCTAAAAAAAGCAGTAGGAATAGTTTTCTCTCTCTCGAAGTAAACGAACCAGTTGGAGAAAGATCTTAGCTTTCGTTCTTTATATAAATGGTCGCTTGTAAATCAACTTCTCCATTAGCTGATGAGCCCTATATCCCCATATTTAGGATCCTCCTAAACCAATTGATTCTGAGCGACTCTGATCCATACCTGTCCCATAGGGACCTCTTGCAAAACTGCTTATCCCTAATCCGGATTACTTTGCATATATACAATACAAGATGCCATTTCCTTTCTTTTATCGATTTCTCAATCAGAAATTCAAATTTCAAAATCGGTCAGTCTTATCATTTTTTTCTCGCCACTTTCTTATGTCAATAACAATCGTTTATATCTTTTACTTTACTAAAAAAAATTGGAATCTGGTTTGAAGCAAAAGCGGAAGTAGCCATAGAGAAGTTTTTTCTCTTTTCCCGGAATAGATTCCATTTCATTACAAATGAAGTCGATTCTCGGGAGAACAAGTCGATAACACCGGAGACATCATGTCGGGAGGGAAGAAGGTGAATACTCAAAAGCCAAAGATCTTTTTCGTCTCGTCCCTTAGTCCCATCAGTAAACAGTTTGTTTTTTTTTCTGGCTCGAAGTCCCTTAGTGGAGTGCCGTCAGTCAGTGGGAGATACTTTTCCTTCGTTCAGTCGCCTCACTAACTCCGTGAAGGAGCCCTCCTGAACTCGTTCACTTGGTGAACTGCTAACGGAATACCAACTAATGGATGAAGGACCTATAGCTAGGATTAAACCACACAGCTTGCTGTGAGACGAGACCGAGACTAGAAGAAAAAACTCGAAATCCTACGAGTGGAGCCACCACTATAAAAAAATATCCCCTTCCGGTCATCAAGGAAGAACTCGAACAAGAGCTAAAAGGCATTCTTTAGTCTTTTTCTTGGTTTTTAGTCAAGGGCTAGAGCTGCTATAGCTATAGCGATGGGTCTCCTATTTCCTATTCTACTCAACTGTATAGGGCGGTTGATCACTAGAAAGATTATGTATAATGACACGATGTCGAAAGGATTTTTCGGATGTCGGTTTGGTAGAGTACAAAGCAAAGAGGCGACAAAACCCTATTTCCCTGGTTTCGAAATAAGCGATCTTCTTCTTCTATAATTCACTTAGACTTTCTTAGACG
>ONZE01028369.1:20000-43436 GCA_900322265.1 Macarthuria australis
TTGCCTATGATGGCATGCCTGCTGTTACTTAACTCGGTCAATGGGGGTTTGGAACCCTGAGTACAGTGTTCCGGGTGTAGCAGGAAAAGAAGCTGTACGTGAAACGGTGCTCAGACGAAAGTGCTATTTCTTGGCCATTGGATCAGCAAGGGTGTGATTCAGATGGATCAAGAGAAGATCAGGTCTCTTGTGGACTGGGAAGTGCCGAAGAAGGAGAGAGCAGGCAGCAGTGGTGAAGCCGGATGCTCGAAGCCATTTTAGATACGGCAAGACAGCTCAGGAGGAGTAGAAAGTTGCCACAACCTAGGAGGGGTTTGCTTTATAGGAAGCCAAAAAACTTGAGTCCTTTTACAAACTTCTTAAAGTGGGAGAGCGCCAGGACGGCGTCAAGGAGAACGTCGAGACGCCATCAATTTGGAGTGCGTGGCCTGCAGAGCTTGCTGCAGAGGAGATAAGAAAAGGCTCAGCAGAGGAGATCCGGTAACTGTTATGAATGTGGTTTTGCTCGTTACTGTCCAAATGTTCAGACGGACGAATGCTGCTGGGGAAGTGCAGAATATACCGGCTGAAGATGGAAGAGTGAACGTTGTGGAGCCTAGAGCTTACCGAATATTAGAAAAGATAAGAGCATATAGAGGAAGGGAATGAGATGAAAGTACGGAAATACGGACATGAGCCCGCACAAACAAGCTCTCAGGCAAAAAGAATTGGAAATAGACCCACCCTTTTTCTAGAACTGTTCAGAAGAACAGATAGGAGAAAGCCGATCAACAGGCTACAGACACACACCACTTCTCGAGATCTCGCTTAGTCTTTGAATAGAGCCGCAAACCAGATGTTGCTGTGCCGGAATGATCTTGCCGTACCGCTATTACCCTACACGAAGAGAGTAGATGAAAAAACCAAAAAATTAGGGAGAATGCCGCTGCTGATAGATCCCGCCCAGATCAAGGGCCGTCTCGTGGGACGGGCGCCCTTCTGAAAGGACGACTAAGATGCTTTACCCACAGCCGGAAATTAGAGTGAGAAAGTTGGAAGCCTCCTCCCAATAGCAACTATGAAAGCCACACTCCATTAGGTTGGAGTAGACCTCATATAGATAAGCGGGGTTTTGAACCGACTCTTCTTCCACCTCAAGTATCTCCCGGGTAAATTCTTGGAGAGACCAGTTCGATGGCAAGGCCCTTCCGTTTTGTTTTATCAACTCTGCGAATTTAATTTCTCGCAGAGTACCCGAAAGAGACTATCGGGATCATCCAAAGCGAGAAAGGCGGGTTCATCCCCCTCCCCATCCCCTATAGCAGAATAAAAGGAAGCGTCAGAAGGGGTGGAAGCTTGGGGGGACTCAGGCTCGGGTACTAGTTGGGGAGCCCCACCAAGCTTAGACGAAGACGGCTCTTCCACTATGTCCCCCAATTTTATTCTTTTTGAATCGGGTTCGAATGAGGGACCGTCGTCTCTTACTCGTTTCCCTCTATGGTGGAGACAAGAGAAGGTAATAAAAAAAAAAAAACATGTTGTTCCAGCAGCAGCCAGTGATAGGAATTCCATGATTGAGAAAAAATAATGATTCCCTCCAGACAGTCCGAAAAGCCTGTAGGAGTCGTTTTGAATGAAATTCAGGAAGACGTAAATTGCCGCTTGGTTGTTAACCAATGATCCGGAAAGCATGGGAGTTTTGGGCATAAGAATTGCTTTCTTCTCTTAAGAAATTTCTCAAAGCAATGAGTCTATTCAGATGATTGGCCATTGGCAAGGATGAGATAGTTGAAAAAGAGTCGGGAAGGAAGGAGCGAAGCGACGCAGGGTATTCTCCAACAGTAAGAGCATATTCTGATTCAATTGCACTTTCAGCTCCAATAGCCCGGTGGTAATGCCGTTCCTTCTTGCTTTGCTCTTCCAGACTTGATTCTGTAACCAATGAGTCTAAGGACAGCAGGGACGGAGCGAATTCGGTAGGAGCTGCTTGCCCAGTCAGAAAGCTAGGCTCCGTCGAAGGAGAAAGATCGAATCTCTGGCCAATAAGCTACGAAACGAATTAGACAATGGGCAATTGCAAACCCGCGATGCATCAAAGAATACTTATCGCAAAAGAGCAAGAAAGATTTTTCCTGAGTTCTCGGAGAAAGAGTGTGAAGTCCAATTTTATGGTTAGGAAATAGCTTCCTCAGCGATCTGCCTCATTGCAGGAGGAAGGAAGACTAAGGGTTTGATTTCAGACCATGCTTGGGTCGCTTACTACTTAGTTAGTGCTTTTGAAGTATCCATTGAAATCTCTCTTTCAGTGCCCGCTTTCGACAAAGCATTTCCCTTCGTAGCTTCATATATATATTCTATATATACTCCGGTGATAGACTAAGAGAGTCGGCTAGGTAGTACAGAATTCGGATTCCCTGCCTGAGATCTAGGAAAGCTTCTTTCTGTTGTGCTTGCCACTGCAGAGGTTGACTATAAACTTAATCTCTCTCTGTACCTCAGGGACTTTTTCCAGAGCTGAATTGCGCGTGCACTTCTGCCAGAGCAGAATCACGTGTGTACTTGGTGTATAACCTCAGCAGTATCCTCCATCAGAACCCCAAATCGGCAAGGAATATGTACTTTACTTCAAATGAACACTCACAAATAGGTGGAAAACCAGCTGGTTGTACTTGTCAGTTCGTTCAATTCACACAGAGGGTGATTGAGGTACGTGCTTCGCAAGTTTTTTACTTTCTTCACAGAACAAAGGCATGATAGTACTGTATTCAACTGCTCGTGCCGTATGGCGAGATTCTTCTACTCGAATTTCTGAGATGCTTGCTAGCCGCTAGTCATAGGCAGATCTCCTTTCAAGGTCAGGTGAGACCTTTCTGGTTGATCCTACTAATGATCATGCGATGAGGCATTTGTTCAACTCATTTGTGAAATCCTACTTTCGATAAGGCTAAGACAGGCCAAAGATCAACAGAACGGGATCTTTCTTTTCCAAGTAGGTATCTTTTCGATCTTTCGAACGAGAACTCATCATGATGGGTAGGTGTATCACACCGGCAAGCTCGCTCGCCTCTGTTTAGTCTTTCTTGGATGAAAAAAAGACATTCCCTTGTCGGTTAACGCAGACTTGGATACCTATTCTGATACGGAGGGATCGCCCGCTTCGTCCTCCGCTCGCAGGCTTTCCTAGTCATCATACCTACGAGTGAAGCTAAAGGAGAGTTACTACTGACCGCTTTCTGGCTTACGGGCGTGCTTTCGATTCCTAATACAAGGCTATAACATAGATAAGGAGAAGAGAGAGATTAGTGCCCCAATAGAGGAGCTCAGTTCCATAGACAAGAATGGAAGAAGGAGGCTTCGTAGATGAGGAGATCCAGTTGTGCTTGCTGCCTATCCACTTGGCGAGTAAGAGGCTCTGTGCAAGAGTGGATTTTCAACCTTCTGCCTTTGCACTCGAGGGCCAATCTCCGCTTGAAACCTATCAAAAAGGACTAAGGAAGCGAATCCAAGCCCTTTGGTTCAACATTCAATCTGCACCTATTCCTGATGGAGGAAGACTTGAAGGTTGGTGAGTCAAGCAGCAGCGTAAGAGGGGGCGGTTAAGCAATATCCGATTTAGTGGGGCAGGAGGCTCCCCATGAGGCAGAGAATAATGTTTTGCTAATCCGAGTGCTCGGCAAATCAACCCAAATCATTAATTTTTTATATAAAGAGACTTGAAGCTTATCCATCTTGGGCTGGGCTCCTAATCTTTCTTTTATACCAGGTATTCATTAAAGCCTACGATTACCAAGAGTCTCATTCAGTGCTTTCGGACTTAGTCCTTCAATCACCCTCGGACGCTCACACTGTGTCGTTGACACGTATGATTCAGTTACGCTTGTTGAAACTTATAACTCGTTCTTTTAATTTACTATAGTTAACGTCAATGTCCGTGGGTGGTCTCTTCACTGCAAGCTTTTTCTGCTAATGGAAATGTAGAGAAATCCACCCTTACGAATAACTACCAGCTTTGCCCCTCGTGCGGCAGTCTGCCCCTGTTGAGGCTCACTTCGTTCCTTTACGAGCCAACCTTATTTCTCAGCCAGAGAAAAGTCGACAGACCTCTTTGTAACCTACATCGCCCCTAAAAAGAAAAAAAGAAAAATGCTTCTAAGCAGATAAAAATCAAACGAATAACGTAGAGTTAGAACAGATCTACGGACTCTTGCTGCGGAGCTAGCATTCACGACAAGAGAAAGAGTAGGCTTAGAGGAGACGTTTTGATTTGTCTTTCTTGGGTGATTTTCCCCCAAGCGTACTAAAGGGTGGTGCGTAAAATCAAGTCAGTCTAATATGCTTAGCACAAGCCGATCTAGGATGGGATGGTCATTTCGGTCTCATTCCGCTCCTTGACGAGAAGACACACTATCGATCGAAGCTTTAATGCGCTTGAGCTTTTCTTCAGAAGCCGTATGGAGATGAAGCAGTTCTCGTAAGCCTTGTTTGGAAAGGCCATTCCTAGGTTTGAATATAGAAACTATCGCCTTTGGTGCTTGGGACACCGAGCGAGACCCGACATTTCTCTTTTAAGATATCCTATTCCGGAAGATCTCGCCCATTCTTTCACTGCTTGGGGATCGTCGATAAGCCTAGGCCGCAGTCAGGTAGTCTTATTTTGGAGTGAGTAAGCAGCCAGCCTAATGCTGTCCTGAGACCGCTTCGCTGTTATGCCTTCTTTACATACGACTGACAGGGCCCAGAAAGGCACAACCGAGGTGAAATGCTTATGCTTAAGCCATCCACTACTCCGGTATATTCTGTCTATGAGTTGGAAAGTTCTGCCTCCTCAAAGAATCATCCTTCATTTCACTAATTCGGATTAACATGGACCTAAGATTGATTAGATAGGTTCACATTATTCTAAAAGAAAGAGGAAAGGTTGGCAGTTCAGGCTGCAGATGGAATTCAAGGAGAAATTCAATAAGAAAAGACAGAGCTTCCTCTGAAAGAAAGAAACCTACTTATTTGATTGATGTTCAGTTTCCCCACTCCTAAGAAAGGAGCGAATAAAGCTCTTTGAACGACGAATCTTCTCCTATGGTTATGGTAGTAGTTAGGGCCGAAATAGGTGAACTAAAAGTTTGAATTGGCTGATTCCATACCGGTTTAGGGCTGTGTATTCAATTTCGGGTATCGTTTTCTCGAGAATCTTTGATATTTCCTTCAAAAGGATTCAAAAAACATATTTACATCGATCATATATCGCATGCCATATAAAAAACTTTTCGCATCTTTTTTTTAAGTATGTAAACTAGTCGACATGAAACTCGCTAGCATGGATCCCACAATGGGGAATTCATCTTCCTGTGTGTGGCTTTTTTTATTTATGTCTCAACGCTGGAACATATTTTTGAGTTCTGGTTTGGTCCGATGGTGCACGTAATGCAAGTAATTCTTGGTTCAGCCTTATGCCTAACTCTCGACGAAAACTAGATTTGACTTTGAATCCATTTCCGCAGGCTTTCTAAGGGGTTTTTCGATTTCTACAGGATTCTTTTGCCAACCCTACAGGGACCTTGTGCTTTCTCCAGTTATGGCTCTATGCGTATTTACCATAAATTTGCCCCGAGAGTTCCTCCTCTTCTTTCTGAGATCAACTCGGTCTGTGATTATAGCTTATATTATAATATAAGCGATAGCCCTCCTCAATGGAATCAATCCATCCTTTCTCTCTTCTTTCTCATCCGCCCGGGCTACCTCCGGAAACGAACGGTAGGGATCTTTCTTTTTAGTCACGATCAGAAGATAGTAGAGCTGGTTATAGCATCAACCTATAGCCCTGTCTGAAATCAAAGCTAGGGTTACGGAAGGGTGGAACTTGACTTCTTCCTTTGCTTAGGGAATAGGTTGGGTTAAGTATGGGGGTATGGCTGAACCGGGAGGAGATATCTAAGAAAAGCCTTCGATAAGGAGCGAAGCCACTCGAACGAATGTGAGAGGAGCTAAAGTCTGTGATCGAATTTAACCGACAGAGATGAGGTCAGGTGCTCCCGGGATGGGTAACATAAAGGAGAGAGGGGCGACAGCCGCGAGGCACTTTTGCTTTGCTTTTCTTGTTTCGGGAGATGGGCTTTCGAATTAGTTGGGTTTGATTCTACCGAGACAATGTTCAGGAAATTGGGCTTCCTTTTTCTAAGGTTTGAATATATCTTTGGTCTTGTGCAAGTAATCTGATTTTGCTTCGAGCACAGGGCTTCACAAGTCAAGTAACGGATCCCATTACTGTAGGGCTTCCCGCCCAAATGCGCCAATAGAGCTCTTCCCGCCTTCCAGATAAAACCTAGTGAAAACTTGTTTTATAGGTTGGTTGGAATGGGGGGTTGCTCCTATCTTGACTCGATGCTTGGTCACTAGCAGACTTGTCCTTTTCGTTAAATCAGTTTACGGGAAAGAGATCACATTCGCCACGTGAAAGTTTCCTTAAGCTCCTATTCCCCCAAAGCCTGATAATGATTCCGTTAAGGCAAATATCCCATAATAAGATATACGAATAAGACGGATCGGACCGAACTGCCAATGCATTCATTCCATCTCCACCGGAATCACCCCTATGCATAGCTCCTTCCCTCTTCTATGAAGTTGAAGTGAAGCAAGCGAGCCTCTCGATTGAGGGAGACCTATCTGATTTTTCCAGTATTTTAGGAAATGTTCGGGATATTCAAAAGTTTTCCCGGTCTTTTTGATATAAATTAGCACTTTTGTGGGCGTAGGGTGGAGGGCTATGAGCTCGTTCACTCAATCCCGGGGAAAGTACTCCCTTAGCCTTAGTTGGAAGCTAAACCAAAGTGAAGCTTGTAGGCTCGTAGAGAAAGCTATTTTGCAGGTATACCCACAGATCCATGTTCCTGAACAGTCTCGGAGAAGGCCACCAGCACCCGACTTACCAGAATGTCCCGTTGCAGCACCATGCAAGTGAAGGTTCCTCAGTATTGAATTTGAACCTGCCAATGGAAGGAAATTCCCAAGCAATCCACTTGCTTACCTTGGCGGCATTTTCTTCGAATAGAAAGCAGAGACAGCAATTTCAACATCGTTAGCAATCCTCCGATTAGGATCATGAGGGAGAAAAAAGTCTCCATCAAAAACAGCTCGACACCTCCACTCCAAAATCTTCCATGCTATCGCACAGAAGGTCGTACGCCACTGGCAATCAAAACCAAACTTAAGATCCTTACAAGAAGCATTGCTACATAATCAATCCGTGAATGCCAAGGAGTAGAAGGCACTTTGATGCTCATTGGGAATAAAGATGTTCCTGATCAATTTAGAGCAAAGTGACACTCACGCAAAACATGTAAATAATCCTAAACTGGGTGTCCACATCTAGAACAGCTGCTAGACTCTGAGAAATTCCTCTCCCAACGAATAAGGTTTGAGATACTAAGCCAAGGTCAGACGGGTGGTCTGTGATCTTTCATGCACGGATTCAAAGCATAGAACCGAAACTGGTTACCGTACAGGTCTTCGATCTCTGACTCTATTCCTAGAGCTTTGGATGGACAAGTTGCCAAATGCTTTTAAAAGAGATACCTCAGGTGGTGTACCACAAGCAAGAAGTCGGACTCCATTATCACGAGAGTCACTTTTCCGAGCTTTCCTTAACCTCACCCTCTGCCTCAACCATTCATTCCTCTTGTTCAACTAGTCTACTTCAAAGAAAGGCTTTGCCGGCTAGAAGGGATAAGTCTTTCTTTTCTGTTAGCACAAATCCTGTGAACGAATCTGCTTCCTTTATAGCAGTTATTGCTACGGTTCCAGAAGCTCTTGCCTTGGCTTCGCCTTTGAAATCGGAGACTGTGAACATTTCCTACTGAGATAGGCAAGCAGAGGGAGAACTAGACGTATCTTGCTAGGCAAAGACAGGTTAGAATGGATAGCTCGCGGGTGGGATTGACAGGATAGATCACTATTGCAGAAAAAGGTAGAACCGGGGGAAGAATTATGACTAGAAAGGTCCTCGCCCTCTTAGGCACATGGTTCTAAAGATTCAATCTCAAAGCGGTACTAAAGATTAGGCAGAAGCGGAACTATAACTAGAATTCTTCGCCCCTCCTCCTGTACCATACCAAGAAGCAAGTTCAGAACAGAAGGATAATGGGCTCGTCTATTAGAAGTTATTAGTTTACGGAGCTATCTCAGATATCTCGAGTAAAGAGACGGGACGGGTTTGATAGTTATAGTTCTATTTCGAGGTTCGAGGAAGGAAGAGACTATCGGGAAGCTCACTCTCGGCCGGGCTCGAAGCAGAAGGTAGAACGTAATATCTCTTGTTTGGCTTGGTTCAGCTCATCAAGCAATTACAAAACAGTCCAGCGGAGACAAAGAAAGAAGCCATTTTGACGGTGTTTTCGCTTCCAGTCCGTAATTAGATCTTCAGGCTTAGTCCAGTCCGGATCCATCCTAAACCAAAGAGCGGGGCTAAGCGAGGGGCATAGCGATACAGTGTTCATACTCGAGTTGCTCAAATCCAGTAGGAATATCAGGAATAGTAGGATCTAGTAGGGGCTTGCCCTGGAATGCAGTGAGGGAGAAGCCTGCCCGGAGCTATTGAATTCTTTCATAACCGGTTGAAATGAAAGGAGAAGAATAGGACTCTTTACCAGTATCATAACCTCTCGATGGGAAATGAAACCATTAGTGGAAAGATCTGTTGTTCGATCTGCATTAGGAGGGGGCGATGAAACCAATATAGTCTCGTTAATCCTCCTGGCCTTTCGAAGGAGACACTTCTTATAAAATATCCGGGCCGGGTCCTGGGTCCAACAGCCGGATCGATGACGAGTCATCTCCTAGCCTTCGAATCCTTATCAGTCGGTTGCCGGTTGACACCAGCCCCTCAACTATAGATGTTGGAATTGGCCTCAAACAGGTTGGTTGGCAGCGGGAGAAATAGGAGATCGGGGGCGAATGAGTCCCTATCGCCTGTTTTTGCTGGGTGAAGAATGAACACTCAACTGCTAGGTTGAGGGCCGAAAGGTGTCTAAGAATCAGGACCTTTAGGTTTAGGACCGGGAGAACGCATTAGAGAAAGCCGATGCTTTAATTCGAGTGGGAATGAATGGGAACGAAGGAAGAAAAGTCTTCGAAAAGGTGGCCGGCTATTACACGTGACTGGCCCTATACGCGCCCAGCCCATCACCAATGATTTGAAAAATTGGGGGAACTTCCATCTAGAATCGAACCTTCTACCTGCCGCCTAACCCCCTACCCATCTTGTTCTTATGAAATGAGGCTTTGTTGCAAACTATGTGGTTGCAATCACTTGGAGTAGGATGATGTTGAACCATTCGAGGAGTAGGCGGGGAACCAAGACCTAACTCTTTCTATGGAGAGCCGCAGCTTTCGGGAATGATACGTGATAGCCCGCCCTTAATAGGAAAGTAAGAACTAAAACCTCGCGGCTCGAATCTAGTCCTCTTGTTGGCTGAGCGATCAATATGGCTTGCGGTGAAAGCCTTGCCGTAGGTGCGTACGTGAGTGAGCTTGTGAGAGCTAGTCTAGTTCATGTTTATGGGAGCCCGGCTTGCATAGGTCTTATAGGTATAGTCAAGGTACAGCTTTTCTGACTTGAAAACAAAGTTTTGCTGGCCTTAAGATCTTACTTTCAGCCCTTGACTAATGACATAGTCGAGCTTCTTTCTATCGGGTGAGATATCTGCCTTCTATAACTAAAAAATGATCCTTGTTAGGGCTTCTTCATCCGCCGGTTTTCACCAACTACATCCAGACTTTTATTTAAAACCATTTCATCCCTACCATACCAAATGCAACTCAGCCAGTCAGCCGGGGAGGAGAAGTCGGATTCAAGGATCGTTCGCAGGCCGCTTTAGTTGTGATGTCTCGACTTCAAAATCGAGATTGGGTCAGTATTCTGAAGCATACTGGTTCAGGTGGAGCGAGTGGTGATTCAGGCCCGGTCGAACCTTCTCTCTCACAACCGAAGTCGTGCGAACCATTCTCTTTTTATTTTGATCTGTCTCATAAACCACCTTTCCTTCTCTACCCACCGCTCCTATTCCTAATGCCGGGCTAAGTCTCGTTCCTATCGACGTAGCTTCTTTCTTAGCTACCGTTCTTACCTGCCTTTCATTCTATTCAATCATCCTCCCTTACAAGAAAACCCGGGAAAACGTGAACTTGTCCGATTTGGACGCCAGTTTAGGAAAGGAAGTAGACTTGCAACCAAAAATCTCGAGAAAATGAAACTTTTTCCCAACAAAATGCAGTCTATGAAGGAAAAGTCAGTGACAACGAAAATTCCCGAGAAAACGCAAACTTTTCAGATAAGAATTTTATTTATGAAGGCAAAAGTCATTGCAACGAAAATCACCGAGAAAACGTAAACGGTGATTTCCTTCATGGCGTGCTTGTCTGTAGTAGTAGAAGGGGAACAGCTCAGGGTTGGCAAGATGCGCAGGGATGCTCGAACTCAGGTTTTGGGGGGCGGGGTCGAAAGCGGAAACGCGACGAAGAGAATCCGGGGAGGCCTACTTCTGAAGGCCAAACGGATCCTGACTTTCTTTCCATAGTCCGTCAAAACCGGGCGGCTCGTAAGATCAAAGGAATCCTAGAAACCCGGTGGGCTGGTAGGTATTTAAGGATACCAACCTTAGATACCATCAAGAAAGCGATTCTTGAACTCGGCTACGACCCTAATCTATAAGGATTTCGAGGAGAAGGGGCACCTTAGCGAGTTTTGGATCGAGGTAGAACGAAAAATGCGTTCCCTTCAGAAGCAGTAATATTCACAGGGATGACCCTTTCCCTGTGACTCTACTCTTCTACTCTCTTGATACCCCCAAAACTCCATTCTTTCTCTCTTTGGTCGAGCCTTCTTCGGACGTCGATCAATCTATCACTCGCCGCTCTGTCATTGTCTGATTTTTGGTTCTTTGATCACACTCGAAATAATGTATTTACTTATCGTATTTTTGCCCTTGCTCGGTAGTTCCGTAGCAGGTTTTTTCGGACGTTTTCTAGGATCAGAAGGAACCGCTATAGTGACTACTACGTGCGTTTCATTCTCTTCGATCTTATCTTTGATTGCTTTTTATGAAGTCGCACCGGGAGCTAGTGCTTGCTATCTAAGTATTGCTCCATGGATTTCATCGGAAATGTTTGATGCTTCTTGGGGCTTCTTTGGCGACCGTGAAGTCACCGGATGAATTGCCGAGTAGATAGATCAGATCCGGACGCGGCTGTTGCTCCACGGCGATACGGACTCGACCCGCTCCTACCCACCACGGGGCACCATAGCATGTCGGGAATAAGGGAGGACATACTGGACGTAACCACTCCCTTGGTTGGGGGCTGTGCCGCCCTGCCTTTCGATCGATACACAGTTGAGGAGGCCGATCACGAACGCTACAGGTGTGGGAGCGATCCTAGTCAGGGAAGGCTAAGACGGCGCCTCGCATATGGGTAGCAAGAGGGCGCTTATGCCCAGACGGTGGGGCCTTATGGGGAAGAGCCCGGCCCAATAGGGACAGCACACCCCCCAAAAAAAGCGCACCTCTGTATCGACTGAATCACTCTTTTGGTCTAGTCGGTGGAACCGGTGAACCACGCGAGCTGCTTAGATGCGTGGGGCAGAGGGCTCGTAGTACCCCCTTTTCCTTTTCTTCGCTTCGGTAGTGAATCACCCACTAAAAAAAGAGGCAAGCCTGCACGCTCTATTTGAGACTACTAAGGCGGGCGGTGGACTCCTTCATTAGGGAAGGGAAGAAGGGGCCTAAGCACGGCAGATGCCGTACACTTGAGTGGAAAAGGAAAGCGAGACCGTACCTCTTTTTCCAGGCCTGTTTGGGTATACGGTTTCCGCGGAAAATCAAGTTGGTGAGCCGTGTGATGGGAAACCCTCCCGCACGGTTCGGAGAGCACTGAATTCGAATGAGAGGTTCACCACCACATCATTGCACGCAAGGGTAGCTCGCTCGATTCGCAGATTGGTCCGACTCGTAATTCACTTCTGACTCCGTGTTCGATAGCCCGACCGTAGTGATGTTAATTGTGGTTACATTCATAAGTAGCTTGGTCCATCTTTATTCTATTTCATATATGTCTGAGGATCCGCATAGCCCTCGATTTATGTGTTATTTATCCATTCTTACTTTTTTTATGCCAATGTTGGTGACTGGAGATAACTCTCTTCAATTATTCTTGGGATGGGAGGGAGTAGGTCTTGCTTCATATTTGTTAATTCATTTTTGGTTTACACGACTTCAGGCAGATAAAGCAGCTATAAAAGCTATGCTTGTCAATCGAGTAGGTGATTTTGGATTAGCTCTTGGGATTTCGGGTCGTTTTACTCTCTTTCAAACAGTAGACTTTTCTACCATTTTTGCTTGTGCGTCTGCCCCTAGAAATTCTTGGATTTCTTGCAATATGAGATGGAATGCCATAACTCTTATTTGTATTTTACTTTTTATTGGTGCTGTTGGAAAATCTGCACAGATAGGATCGCATACTTGGTCACCCGATGCTATGGAGGGTCCCACTCCAGTATCCGCTTTGATTCATGCAGCTACTATGGTAACAGCTGGCGTTTTCATGATAGCAAGGTGTTCCCCTTTATTTGAATACCCACCTACGGCTTTAATTGTTATTACTTTTGCAGGAGCTATGACGTCATTCCTTGCGGCAACCACTGGAATATTACAGAACGATCTAAAGAGGGTCATAGCTTATTCAACTTGCAGTCAATTAGGCTATATGATCTTTGCTTGCGGCATTTCTAACTATTCGGTTAGCGTCTTTCATTTAATGAATCACGCCTTTTTCAAAGCATTACTATTCCTGAGTGCAGGTTCGGTGATTCATGCCATGTCGGATGAGCAAGATATGCGGAAGATGGGGGGGCTCGCCTCCTCCTTCCCTTTTACCTATGCCATGATGCTCATGGGCAGCTTATCTCTAATTGGATTTCCTTTTCTAACTGGATTTTATTCCAAAGATGTGATCTTAGAGCTCGCTTACACTAAGTATACCATCAGTGGGAACTTTGCTTTCTGGTTGGGAAGTGTCTCTGTCCTTTTCACTTCTTATTACTCCTTTCGTTCACTTTTTCTAACATTTCTAGTACCAACTAATTCATTCGGGCGAGACATCTTACGATGTCATGATGCGCCCATTCCTATGGCCATTCCTTTAATACTTCTGGCTTTCGGGAGTCTCTTTGTAGGATACTTGGCCAAAGTGTGACCTGTTAGCCCATAAGTAAATACTGTGACGAAGGGGCTCTTGCTCACCCGACACGATCGTACGAGGTCACAATTCACTCAACACGATCATCCGGGGTGAAGAAGAATTGGGGATCGGATGTGGGCGAAATTCCCGCCAATGGCTGAGATGTTCAGTCGACTCCCTCCCCCTTTGTGGGGGGGTCCAGACCCCCACGAGTGAGCAGAAAAGGGAGGAGGAAAGAGGCCCTGGTGAACCGTAATAATTAGTGAACAAGTGTAAGCTTCGCTGCCCGACAGTATAGAGTACTGACCACACCGAGGGACAGGCCCTGAAGCGAAGGACGGGAACGAGCGGAATCAATGTGTTCCAATTTCTGGCCTTGCACCGACCATCCAATGGACCATGGACTAAACGGCCACTGCCTAAAAGGACTATGTCCAGGGGACCGCCGCCCCCCCACAAGGTACATCTTGCGCCTATGGGCCGCTATAACTATCCAAGAAGACACTCGAAACTGGAAAGATAAACAAACCCACCCGGTAGACTGCCAAGCTACAAGTCTTACGACACAGGAGCGGGATTCTCTAAAAAGCCAAGGTCGTGAGTGGCCAAGAGGGCCCACTTGGAGACTTGGGATCTCAGCAGAAAATGCGAAGGTTGCTTAAAGCCGGCCGGCCGATAGGCAAAAGAAAAGAAAATAGTTTAGTTCTGATCTGAGTAGGCTCATAATAGGGAATACTCTAACCCTGGGAACCGGGGCCTGGCCATCGGTTGACGTTCCGGCAAAGTTTGTCCGTCGACAGTTGAATGTTTTGATCTGGTTCGATTCATGATCGCATCTTAAAACCTTTTCCCGTGGGCCGACGCCCCCCCGGTCCAGGCATTGATCTATATCACTTCAGAAGAAAGGATATAACAGTACTTACCTTCTCCTTGGTGAGTCGAAGTGATATACATCACCTTGCGATCTAGGTATTATGTTTTAGCTTTCCTAGACTTTTTGTAAAGGGCCTCAGTCTTCCGTTTTTCAGCTTTTCATAAACTCCTGCTCGAGCTACTCGGCTAACTCTGGTTTTTCCAAGAAGACCTTGATTTGAAAAGAAAAATCAACACCTTGCTTGATCCATTGAATGATCAAAGAATTTTTTTTCTTTGAATACTCAAGGGGATTTGAAGGACCGGCGAGGCGGGAGGGAAGAGCGATCGCAAATCTCACAAAGAAATTCAAGAGTAAACGTATGCGGTGGCTTCTAAACGAACTTCTCTCCTACATCTGATCGCAACCAGGTACGTTTGGTCATTTTTATTACAGTAATGGCTATATACTTAAAGGGGGCAGGTTTTAGGGAAAATATCTCCTCGATGATATCTCTTTGAGGGAGCTCAATGGAAAGAGGGCGGAAGAAAAGAGAAAGCAGGTCGTAGATCAAACTCTTCATCTGAAGGATGGTTTCTTTCGAGTCTGGTAAGAGAGTCTATTTTTTTTTTTATTGTATGGGCTTAATGAAAGCCTTCTTTTTGGCTCTCGTGTGAGGGTTGTCATAACTTGTGTCTATCTGCTGTTAAATGACTTTTTAGAGTCCTAAGGGTAGTCTCAAAGATAAGGGATTCAAGCCGTATTAGTTTTGATTAGCTGTCCCAGGGAAAGGACTAAGTATTGGCTGTTGGCATGTCCGAGCTAAGATCGGTTGAGGCGGGTAAAGACGGTTGCTGGTAAAGGACTCCTTTAGTTTAGCGGTCATGGATCGATTCTAGGTGGTTCACTTTTTCTCATAGTTCACGTTCTGATCTAGCAAATCGACTTTTCAGATGAGTTCCATAGTTTTGGACAGGTGGGAACCAGGAGGTAAAGCGTCTGTTAAAGCAATCGGGCAAATGCGTTTATACTAGCTTGTGTACTAGCCTATTAAAAAGGAAAAAGGGGTAAGAACTCAAATCTACAACATAATGCCCATACTACTTAGGGCCCTACTTATGCCCGTACGTACTACCCAGGTGGTTATACCTATAACGACTAACAGCCTTTCACGACAGATACAGCTGATCCACGTTAGAGCGAGCGGCAGATCGAAGAGAGCCTTATTTCTAGTCATAGCCCCCCAACAGTGAGTTGTCGTTGATCCAGTAGTTCCAGTAGCACGACGAGCAATTCCAGGAGCAGCAGTCGGTTCAGTATAAGAAGATGAAGCAGCAGTTTGAGATCCCTTCATCTGCTTTTCACTCGAATTCAACTTCACTGCTCTTAGAGCGAAAAAGGGGAGTCGAACCCACCGCATAGGAGCGGCAACCCCTACATCTCTGAACGACCGAAGAAGTAAATTCTCTGAGCGGAAAGTAAAGCATCGAATTTGAAAAAGGGTGCTGCTTCGATAACAAGTACACAGGGATTACATAACTTTGATAGGTGCCGAGAATAAGGAACCACTTTCTATCAGATTAAGAAAGAGCTTCCGATAATTCATTACTCGTTGCAGCTACAGCCGTAGCCTGCCTATTCGTTAACTGGATCTCCTACCTCCACTTTTAGGGAAGGTTGGTTAGCTCTATCGAACGAGGGTTAGGTTATCAAAGTTTGAACA
Source organism: Macarthuria australis (assembly GCA_900322265.1). NCBI lineage: Eukaryota > Viridiplantae > Streptophyta > Magnoliopsida > Caryophyllales > Macarthuriaceae > Macarthuria > Macarthuria australis. The sequence goes on from ONZE01028369.1 coordinate 35,780, forward strand.
AACAAAGTAAATTCTCAAAGACTATTCAATTCGTAGCGTCAAGCGTCGATACTGACTTCAAGGAGACATCATAGATGGAACGAAAGAAGCGAGGTTTCTATTTAATTTAATAAAAGGTCGCGTAGCGGTTCAAAATGTTGATTGGGGGGGAGATCTATGTGTCATAGGATCTATCGTCAGGGTACCTTTCATCAGTGGACGTCAACCTTTCTCTATCGTCAATCGACCGCTCTTAGGAATCTCTTCAATCTCGGGATACGATATCACTTATTAGGTTCTTTTTTCATCCCGGTGATAAAGAAGGCATGCGGATTTAAATTAAAGTATTGATCTAAACAGACATGAAATGAACAGCTCTATGAGGCCAAATTCCAAGTAAAAAGTAAATTATAAGTAACGAGAAGATCCAAAACAGAAAAGTCGTAGCGCGCTTAGCACTCAGTGCCAGCAAGACCTCGCATGCATGGAGCAGTAAAATGGTCAGACACTGACATCGATTCCTGGGGAATTGGTCAGGAATAAAGAAAAGGTTGAATCACAGTTACATGGGTTGAGCTTTCAGTAAGCCCTTATTTCTCGACTCACTAGACGGGGAATATGCGTACAGTAGAAAAAGCTTAAAGCAACTAGCAATGCTACCATAAATCAAGGAGAGTTTGACCAACCCTGCCATCCTAGAACGTTAGCGTACAAGAGGGGCATTTCTCAATTGAGTTAGAAACACATGGAATCTCAGATGTGGAAGTTTTATTCCGATTTATTTGGCGTTTAGTTGGCTGCACTCTAGGTCTCACCTAAGATCCTTAGTCTATCCGAGGCTCTCGTTAACTGGGGCACGATAGAACCGATGGTCAGTACCTCTTTACTAGGGAAGGGGTTCCCGGGAGATAGCTCTGGTTCGTGCGCATTAGAAGTAGACATGAGTGGTTGTCTTAGCGCGCATCGAAGCGACATGCGTGAAAGACCTTGCCTCAGTGCCTTTGAGGGATTCCTTCTCGCTTTCTTTCTGTCTAAGCTCTTCGATCCTGCCTCGCTTTGATTCTTGCGCTTGCTTGTGCCCCCTTCTTTCTTTGGCGCTTGCCTGGATCGCTATCTTACTAGCAGTAGTGCTGTTTTCTATTTGAGCTTCCCTTTTTTCCTTTTATCGAGCATAATGATTCGAATCGGGCTTTTTGGTAAAATTCTTTGCCGAAAGAGTTCTCCCTTATCGGATGGCGGTTAGCGTTCTTTATGGGTATTATTTGGTTCCAGTGGCCTCTTAGCTTTGTGGGCGATATCGGATGGTTGGTATCTCACCGCATAAGTCTCAGGGATGGCGTAGTTCATTAGTGCTTTCCCGAGGATGTCTGTGCGTGCTCTCTCGTCTTTAGTCTTTCTCGGCGTCAACCGTTCCTATACCTTACCTTATTGCGCTGTGCGCTCTTCGCCTTCTAGCTAGCAAGCCAAAGGAAGGGCGGGATAGAGCTCAAAGACAGGCTGAGGGCAAGAAGGACAGACGAGACAAGGAAGCAAAAAAAGGAGAAAAGAGAAAGAAGAATAGAGGTAACGGTTGAACGAACGGTAAGCCCAACTCTGTATACTTAGCCGGAAGCAGGGCATTCCACCGATTCGACTTAGGGAGAATAGCTTTCCCCTATAGTTTAAGAGCTTCTTTCCGTTACTAGTTGACAAGTTTTGTTTTCACTCGGAGCCACTCTGTAAACAAAACAGGCCCTTAGTCAAGAGGTTAGTTACCGTGTTCGGTATCGGCAGAGAAAGTAGAGAAGGACAGTGACACAATAGCTCTAACATAAGCAAGCTGTCAAGAGGGAGCAATGCAGTCAGTATACAGAATCGGCTTTTTCTTTTTAACCATTCGATTCGCGGGCTTAGTCACCCCTACCCTATGGATGGTTTCATAGCTTCTGTCAGGTCAGGAGTGAACGAAGGAAAGGTGGTTTCAAGGAAGCCTTCCTTTGATTGTGCGTTTACGCTTTGTTTAAGAAGCTTTTAATGCGCTTTCTAATCCGCTTCTGTAAAGAAAGGAGAACAGAGAGGCTAAGGCTAACTAACTTACATGATTTAAACTATGCCTGAAAGGTGAACAAGAAGAGTGTTCACTAGTAGCTAGTATTGAAAGAAAAGAAGCAGTTCCTTCGCTGCTTGCTTTGTGCGCTAAGAGCTTTCTTTCCTTGCCAAAGTTAGGATAGGAAGAATTGAATAGGAACATAAAAGAACATTGTTCAGAGTGAAACTGAACCAAACGCCCTCTCTCTGTAGGACTTGCTATCTATGCCCGAAAAGTGCTCTTCTTGAGCGATCCATTCTATGAGCGGGGCAGCTAGTAGAGAGAAAATCTCCATCTTTTTATTTTAAGCCGGTCCCATTGATTTAATTAAAGCTTGTTACGATCAGGCTCATTTGGCTGAGATCTTGCCTGGAAAAGGCTTGGGTAGGGTCAGTTCGTTTGGCGCTTCGAGGCTGTCTTCGACTCATAGAAGAAGGAAGCCCACTATTTTTTCTATTTAAGACAAGAAATGGAGTAAGGGACGGGAAGCTACTCTTGTTCATCATGCGCCTTGTGTGCTTTGTATTCTCTATTGCTTGGGAATAAACGATCGCGATGTAGCAGGGTCGTGATAACTCTCTTCAAGCGGATCAACAAAGGCGAGATCAGCTCACTTGCCCACCGACCCGTTTCTTATACGATGAGACTAAGTCCATCAACTATATAAGAAGAGGAGACAGAGAGGTAGTAAGTTGCCCGCTTGTAGCAAGTTCTTACAGGACGTAGCTAAACCTTCCGAGGGACATCCTTCTATGTCAAAGAGATCTTACCCCACAATGCCAGTAGTTGAAAACCATTATACGGATTAAGCCCGAGGCTTGGATAACAGATCTTAATTCCAGTATAAGCTGTTGATCTCTACTAAAGAGGGTAAGCGAGACATAGCCCAGAAGCTCATTCCTCTTCCCATTCTTATGCACAGATTGCCGAGGAGATGTACGGAATGAGGACTGACCGCTTGGGGAGACGAGTCGCTTCGACTTTTAGCCCGAGTGTAAGAGACCGATTTAAGTGAAAGAGCCAGTCCGGTGCCCCGAAAAAGAAGGAAGTGGATCAACGGTTTGCTAGGCCCTTGGGTTAGCTTCGTGTAACCCTATCATTCCGCTTCCATTCCACCAAATGAAAACTTTCGTGTCGTCAGGTTGCTAGACCGCCTAGCGGGATCTCACTTAAGGCTCCGAGTATCATGATCGTAAGACGACAATTTTCTAGCCTCACACTACCATTTGGGGGAAGAGGAGACCCATAAGTAAGGCCTTATGAGGGCGTAAAGCAAGCTTTGGATAGAGGTTCAACTAGGCCATTCCTTATATACGATAGCATCACGTCTTTCACCAAGCCGACCCTCAATGTAGATGAAGCCGCTTATTTTGCGTTGACTTCCGTCCTTAGTGTAAGAGCTAAAGGAAAAGAGCGTTGATTTATATATACCGGTATTCGTATCGGAAGAGTTACTTCTTAACGCTACTAGAGAGTTGACTATGAAAGATTCAATATTTGTGGTAACTCTTACTTTAATCCATTCCATAATAAAAAGATATTTTATATATGCTGGATTACTAGTTTGGAGTTCTGACTATAGCTGCAACCTATCTCATATTGGGGAGAAGTGTACTGTCCTCGATCCAAAACGAAATTTCTTAAGAGAAGAAAGCAATTCTTATGCCCAAAACTCCCATGCTTTCCGGATCATTGGTTAACAACCAAGCGGCAATTTACGTCTTCCTGAATTGGGAGAGCAAGAAGAAGTCTTTCTTCATTTTTCGAGAGAGCAGAGCAGTCAAAGAATGAACCAAATGATTGTTCGAGAATGGCTATTCTTCCCAATGGCTCCTTGTGATGCAGCGGAACCATGGCAATTAGGATTTCAAGACGCAGCAACACCTATGATGCAAGGAATAATAGACTTACATCATGATATCTTTTTCTTCCTCATTCTGATTTTGGTTTTCGTATCATGGATCTTGGTTCGCGCTTTATGGCATTTCCACTATAAAAAAAATCCAATCCCGCAAAGGATTGTTCATGGAACTACTATCGAGATTATTCGGACCATATTTCCTAGTATCATCCTGATGTTCATTGCTATACCATCATTTGCTCTGTTATACTCAATGGACGAGGTAGTAGTAGATCCAGCCATTACTATCAAAGCTATTGGACATCAATGGTATTGGACTTATGAGTATTCGGACTATAACAGTTCCGATGAACAGTCACTCACTTTTGACAGTTATACGATTCCAGAAGATGATCCAGAATTGGGTCAATCACGTTTATTAGAAGTGGACAATAGAGTGGTTGTACCAGCCAAAACTCATATACGTATTATTGTAACATCTGCTGATGTACTTCATAGTTGGGCTGTACCTTCCTCAGGTGTCAAATGTGATGCTGTACCTGGTCGTTTAAATCAGACCTCTATTTTGGTACAACGAGAAGGCGTTTACTATGGTCAGTGCAGTGAAATTCGTGGAACTAATCATGCTTTTATGCGTGCGCCCGAAAACATAGGCCGACTGCTGAGCCCACTCTGGCTCAGCCGCACCACCCGGGGTGCGAGCCACCCGAAAAGCAAGCTTTTTTTTTTACAGCGAGCGGCTGGAGCAGTAGGGAGCCGAGGAGCAAGGCAGTAGATAAGATAGAAAAAGGGGCCAGGCTCCCGGTGAAGCAGAGAAGACGGTTAGGATAACGAACTTGAAACGCGGAGCCCGAGCGGCCGGCGAGCGAGTGGTTAGTGGCCAATAGCGCCCTAGTTGATGGCATTCCTCTCTGCGGCTGGCACTTGAGAAACCACGGGGCACTCCATACAGAGAAAGCAAGTCTTAGGTTAGGGATGAGACGCCCGCGCAAGGACCTCCATTCTCATTAGGAGATCGAACCAAGGACCTATGGAAGTCGGGGCTACCCCGTCCCCATGGACAACGCAACAGTGTCCTGAGGGAGGAGTTTAGAGGCCTTATAGTAGCACGGACTTCTTTTTCTTTCGTTATCATGCGAAGGGGGCCAGTCCAAGATCGTACTGTTCCTCTACAAAGACAACAGACGCTCTCAACGGCTAGGCGCCACTCTCTTTCTGAGTTATTCCAGCTTCTTCATGATTTCGTGCCGTGGTGAACAAACAAAAAAAGAGGGCCGTTTCAGCGGAAGGAGAAGGACCTGCAACGGCTTCCGCCGCCTCTTCTTGTTCCTATAGCCGAGTCCGGAAAGCCTGGAATCCTCAATATAAGGGATCTCTCAAAATAGAAAAGGGCGGGCAGGGCTTCCGCAAGAGCCTCCCCCCTCTTCCCGGTCAAGATAGATGGAAAGGAGCCCTAGAAAGTAAAGGCCATAACCAGCCTTCTTATTTATGTACGTACACTTTTGTTTCACAGGGTGGGGCCGCCCTTCCTTCAGCTGGTTTTCTTCCAGAACAAAGTATAGGTTGGAGCTATGAAGCTTTTATTATTATTATATTCTTATAAAAGGGGAAAGGTTTGGCACAAAGCTGCTCGCTTTCTCGCTTCCGAGAGGCGAAGGGAGCCTGACTTACGGGTTCCAAGCCTGGCGTGAAGCGAAGGGATTGGATTTCCCCTATGATCTCAGATCAGTGGGCAACCATAGTTTCCCTTTTTCGTGGTGTTGTTGAAAGCTAATTTTTAAGTAGGCCTCGCTTTTCGGAGCTGCTCCCAGCTCACACTATGGTGGAGGAGGTGCCGTGAAGATCTAGGAGTGTGAGCAGTACGAGCGGAAAGGCTCCCATACTGTTTGGAGGGCAGGAGGCATAGATGCCAAACAAACCTGACCCCTATCTATCGTCGTAGAAGCTGTTTCTAGGAAAGATTATGGTTCTCGGGTATCTAATCAATTAATCCCCCAAACCGGAGAAGCTTAAGCGGAAATGAAAGAATAGGGTGAGGAAAAAGAAGAGAAGCCACTAAGAAGGCTTCGCTCGCTCTCTCTAACGCTCGTTTAGTAGACAGCAAGTAGAGTGCATAAGCCCCTTTAGAGAGAGAGGCGAGTACTAAACGAGCTCGTAAGTCAAGTACGGAACGAGCCTTGTCTACAAAGCAGAGCGACCTCGTCTTGCTTGCTTCTGGCGAAGCTTCCTGCACTAGAGAATAGGGATTCTGGTATGGTAGGAAGACTACTTTTTAGGCCGACCACCACATAGGAGCGATAGCGAAGCCAAGCCATATAAAGTAAAGGCGAGCAGCCCTTATAGCAATAGAAAACGGCCTACTTATAGCCCTCTTTTTCCCCCGCTCACAGTAGTTCTAAGATCATCAGATAGGAGACAAGCCATTTATGATTCCAGCCGAGAAGACTAGTAAAAGGAAGTATCAAGAATGTCTATTCTTCATTATTTTGTTTCTTTGATTGCTTTGTTTGTTGCAGGTTTTCTAAGATCTGAAGTAATGCCTATTGTCGATGGTCTATATCTCGTCTTTAGTGGAATACTACTTTCTTTTTTGGTAGTGATCTTTCGTCTCTATTATTATAGAATACATACACTTTATGGCAAAATACCAGTAAGTCTTTTCTATTTCTCAATTGTGTTACTTATATCACTCTTTTTCTTTTTCGTTCGAATTTACTTACTAAAATACTTTGGCATTGTTTTAGCCGATTTTTTCTCTTTATTTTGCGTCTTAGGTGTTAATGGTCAACCTCTTCCTCTTCCGTCGTCTCCATCCGAACCATCAAGCTCGGATTCTTTGGGATTGATTAATTATGATCCTGCAGGTCACTCTGGGCCTAGCGCCGGTTCAAATTCCATATCATATCGGTCAGAAATGAAGGTCTAGGTCCTATACCGGAGGCCGAACCTCTCATTAATAACAACCTGGTTAATGAGCCGCCCATAAATGGGATTCCAATAAACAACGTTCTTGACCAGTTTCGCGTATTGAACATGGAGATGGAACATGAGCTCGTAGCTCGAATACGTTTCCTTGAAAGTCGAATGATTTTTTGATTTCCGCCTCAACTCAACCAAGGCGAATACGAAGCCTTGGTCAAAGGATTTCTCGATGAATCAATCTCAATAAATAATTATATAACCACTGTTAATAGTGAGATTGATTCTATTTCTGTTTTAGAATTAAAAGCGGATTTAGTAGAGAGACTCTCTTATTTATTGATTCATGAGCCAACGGAACGGTTTGTGGAAATTATGCGTGATTCTCCCTTTCGAGAAGGGGATATTCCCAATGAATGTCTCGAATTCCTAGACGACTTTATAAGTCGTTTAGGTCTTTCTGATCCGAAATCTACATTAGATAAGGGGGTCTTGGATTCACTTTTGAGATACTGTCGGCAGGATGTTGACCAACGCGGTCATCACTCCGATTTCTACCGGGAATTTTTGAAATATTTTAGTGGGGAAGGGTAAGGACTGAACCAGCACGGTAGGAATTCGCAAATTTACCGTGAATTCTACCGGCATTTTACGGATGAAGACTTCCGTCGCGCGTGCGGTTTGCCCTTACCCTAATCTTTTTTCCTAGATGGAGGTAAGGTGCAAAATCCATGGGTGCCGGAGCTGCTGCTTTAGTTTATTCGCTGACCACCCTTTCTTTCTCTCCGTTGGTCAACAACCAATCTCTATACTTTCATTCTTAATGAATC
>ONZE01028369.1:43455-54357 GCA_900322265.1 Macarthuria australis
TTCTTTACTTTCTATATTCTAATATGCAATGATAGAGATGGAGTACTTGGGATCAGCAGAATTCTAAAACTACGAAACCAACTGCTTTCACACCGGGGGAACAACATCCAAAGCAAGGACCCCAACAGTTTGAAAGATATCTTGAGAAAAGGTTTGAACACAGGTCTATCCTATATGTACTCTAGTTTATTCGAAGTATCCCAATGGTGTAAGGCCGTCGACTTATTGGGAAAAAGGAAGAAAAGCACTTTGATCTCTTGTTTCGGAGAAATAAGTGGCTCACGAGGAATGGAAAGAAACATATTCTATTTGATCTCGAAGTCTTCATATAGCACTTTTTCCAATCATGGATGGGGGATCACTTGTAAGAATGACATAATGCTAATCCATGTTCTACACGGCCAAGGAAGTTTTTTAATCTCAGAATGACATCCATTGAATAAGAGAAGAAAGCAATTCTTATGCCCAAAACTCCCTTTCTCTCCGTTGGTCAACAACCAATCTCTATACTTCAAAACGACTCCTACAGGCTTGTAGGAGGGAATCATTGATTATCAATCAAGAATGATAAAAAAACTGGATGAATTGGTCAAAATCATGGACTTTATAGAGGAGCACCCTACTTTATTCTTTTTATTTATTCTTTTATTCTTGTTGTCTTATTATCATACACGAAATTCGTTAGGAAGAAATCAAGACTTGAGTCAGCGTATAATAGAAAAAAGTAATATACGGCTCGGTTATGCGATGACAATTCTATCTGGTTGGAAGGCTTTCGAAGTTATCCCCTTCAAAAGTGAAAACGAGGATAAGGAAGATAAGGATAAGAAGGGGATAGCCTCCAGCCCACTTGACCAATTTTCAATAATCCCATTGATTCCTATGAAAATAGGAAACTTGTATTTCTCATTCACAAATCCATCTTTGTTTATGCTGCTAACTCTCAGTTTGGTCCTACTTCTGCTTCATTTTGTTACTAAAAAGGGAGGAGGAAACTCAGTACCAAATGTTTGGCAATCCTTGGTAGAGCTTATTTATGATTTCGTGCTGAACCTGGTAAACGAACAAATAGGTGGTCTTTCCGGAAATGTTAAACAAAAGTTTTTCCCTTGCATCTTGGTCACTTTTACTTTTTTGTTATTTCGTAATCTCCAGGGTATGATACCCTATAGCTTTACAGTTACAAGTCATTTTCTCATTACTTTGGGTCTTTCATTTTCCATTTTTATTGGCATTACTATAGTGGGATTTCAAAGAAATGGGCTTCATTTTTTAAGCTTCTCATTACCTGCAGGAGTCCCACTGCCGTTAGCACCCTTTTTAGTACTCCTTGAGCTAATCCCTCATTGTTTTCGCGCATTAAGCTCAGGAATACGTTTATTTGCTAATATGATGGCCGGTCATAGTTCAGTAAAGATTTTAAGTGGGTTCGCTTGGACTATGCTATGTATGAATGATCTTTTATATTTCATAGGAGATCTTGGTCCTTTATTTATAGTTATTGCATTAACCGGTCTTGAATTAGGTGTAGCTATATTACAAGCTCATGTTTTTACGATCTTAATCTGTATTTACTTGAATGATGCTACAAATCTCCATCAAAATGGTTATTTATTTATAATTGAACAAAAGCGAGGTATTTTTAATACCAACGAGGTGAAGGTATTTATTTACACTACCCCAGAAAAAAACTAAAGAAAGATTCCGAGCACGTCTGGTCAAAGTCTATCTTGTCTTTACCACGAGTAATTTTCCTTGGCGAACAATAATTTTTGTTTTGCCTATATTCGCGGGTTCTTCAATTTGCTTTCTTCCTCATAGAGGAAATAATAAGTAAGGTGGTATACTCTATTTATCTGCTTATTGGAACTTCTTCTAATGACCTATGCATTCTCTTATCATTTCCAGCAGGAAAAGACTACAATGCCACAAGCCTAGTACAAGAGAGAAAATAAAGAAAGTGCATCTCACGTTAACGCTTATCAGTGTGTAAGTAAATAAATCACCCATAGAACTACCTGAGCAGGCCATAAACCCCTCTATAATAGCCATACAGAGCATCTTTGCTTTTCTAGTCCTCTCCCAGGAGCTTCCCCATAAGGAATGAGAGGATCCTTTTTGAAACCTTCATGCCTTTCCTTTCTGGAGACAGAGATCTTACTGCTACCTCCGAGTCTGACAGTCTAGTCTTATAGGCTTTTAGCTTTTAGGATCCTTTTTCTCTCTGACCCTTCGTGCGTGATTTATCCTATTCCTATTTAGCTTTCTTTTAGTTGCCGTCCTTGGAACACTCCTTTGTGAGTTCGCGGTCCTATATAAAATTCTTTATCCCTGCTTTCGGTACCTTACCGAGGACTGATCTGATCCCTGTAAGGAGTTTGGATTCCAGAGAAGTCCAGTAAGTAGGCCCTTATCCAGGCTCTTTCTTTAACCTTGAAAACCGAGTTGGAATGCTTTTAGAATAGAATGCTTCGTAACCTCACCCTTTCCATCGTTAACACTCCTCCTTAAGCTTCGCTAAAGCGACACTACGTACCTCGCTGCTGCTAAGTGTGAATATCCTGAGGCTATCGAGAGTAGGCAGAGGACTATAACATAGAAGAATGGCTACCCGGGCCAAGAAGGGTGATCCATTAGCACCTAGCAAGTCAAGAGAGAAGGAATGAAGCTATCTTTCCTACTAAATGTATGGTATGATCTATCTTTGGACCTATCATTCGATCCCAAAGCTATGGCAGCTATCAAGCTTGGAGTTGTCCCTAGATACTCTATATGGGCTTTGGGAGAAGAAGATGAGTCTGATATCCCCGTGATTCTCTCTTAGATTCTACGCTTAGATCCCTGGCAGATAGGGCAGGCAGGGGAGAAAGCTTCGAAAGTGTAGCGTGGAAAAGCAGACTAAGTAGCTAAGGAAGTATCCGACTCCCAGGTAGACCAGATGGAGAAGGTGCATCGGTTAACGAAGTGGGTTGGGTGATGGTGGTGATTTGAGCAAAGGGATGAGTTGACGAAGTTTCATTCTAAGCAACGCCCCCTTCTTTTCTGTTTTGGGGGTTGAAGAAAAGCATACAGATTTGAAAAAGGAACTCAATGCTCGGCTAATCACTCACGAGATGTCAGAAAATGCCTTTTCTTTTATAAAGGACCATTTACGAGGTTCAGTATTGAAATCGAAAAGGAGAGGAAGAAGGACTAGACATTCGCGTAGAGGGGTTCCCGGTCTTCTTCACTTGAATAAGATTCAGTCTTTCTCGAGTAACTGATACTCTTAGTGGAGCGGAGGAAGCTAGCTAGAAAGTTGCTGTCCGAAAAAGCGATGGAAGAAGCTAGGATCGAGAAGTTTACCTTCTTCTTTCATCCCACTTGGCTTGGTGAAAGAATCCATTCCTGTAGATATGCTGTACGTGAGGAATTAGCAAAAAGGGGTCGTTCTCTATCGGAGCATTTGCAGAAATAGAAAAGACAGACCACAGACCGCTTGAACCTTGATAAAAGAAAATGCTTCGGGCGCACTATCTTGAGTCTATTAACTCGTAGTAGGCATGCCTATGTACACTATTACTGGTGGTCCGATACTAGGGAGTGCTACCGAGAACGTAGCTAGAGAGTTACACGGCGGGCTATAGATATAGATCTCGAATAAAGCAGAATCAAGTCAAAGTCTTCCTCGTGATGGGAGAATATAAGTGTCAACACTAAAATGTTTATGCTCTACTATAGAGAACGAGATTGAATACCTAATGCTAGGCGGTGGGATTTTCTTTTTTTACACATATCGCTATTAAGACAAGTCTATTCAATCATTAATAATAGGGTTCACTCTAACTCAACTACCTTTGACTCAGAAGGGTAAGCATCTATAAATCCTGAAGGTCAGGTCCATTAGCCTGTGCATTGTATTATAAGCAGGCACGCACATCTTTGATGATGGCCTATGGGTCTGATTTGCGGTCCTAAGAATATCTTTCCTTTACTAGGAGCTGCTCTGGTTCTTCCATCTACGGATGATCTAGCGTAGGTAGGCCGAAGCTCTTGTTTGATTTGTCACTCTTCTCTGTTACAGGGATTATTCCCTTAGCAAAGAAGACTTTTGCGAGTATCATCGACCCTCCCAAGAACAAGAATAGAATTGTTGGGCAAGTAGGTAGTAGAAAGAAGGATCTTCGGCTCCTTCTCGATAGATAGCATCCCCGTTTATCTCAACTTCCCCTCTATCAAGGGTTGAAGTTTGTGAAAACTTTCCAGGCTTTGCCGACCCATGCCATGACGTAGCTGGTATGGACGTAAAGACTTGGTCTACCTGGTTAAGCACCGCCGTTCGTGCCTCTCATGCGTATGAGATTGGCTGTTGGGCATCCCTCTTGCAATTCATTCACTCTAAAAGGTAGTTCTCACCAGGGGTCTTATGGCCTCCCCGGGTATGCCTTTGATGTGAATAAGAAGTTGTTCACACCAAGGCATTGCTTTGAGTCTAGATAATGCCCAAGCCTTCCTCCCCTATCTTTGGAGTGCATTTCATTCCAGGAAAGCTTGGTAGATCCTTTGAGGGAGGTGGTAAAAGACGGATATTATTCACTATCTCAATCAGAGGCATCTCAGGCCCCTTCATGAGTGGTTAGCCAAGGGCGATGCTGCCCATGGATTCTTTCATCAAACCTCTGGCTAGGTTAGTTCCTTCTTGGCATTCCTTCTCATATTCTTTTCAGTCTGTCACTGATAGGTTCTTCTCTTCCTATTTTCAGTCATCCAATCTATCTTTGACCGGTCCTTTGCATCAGCTACTGTGAACTCTGCATTGGGTTGCAATGTCTTCACTCCGGTCACAAAGGCCTCTTTGTGGCTGCCGTTGCGCTCCTCTTTCTTTTTTAAAAAAAGGCTGTAAACTCGATTTCCAGTCTTTAATGTGGTCCCACCCTTCGACTTGTTTAAAAGACCAATTTCTACTGCTTTTAAAGGGACCAGTGGGTGAAAAAAGATAGGGAGCGTGTCCCACTTGAGGGTATGTAACAGGGTCGGAACAAAGAACAGGAAACGCAATTGAAAAAGAATCGGCTGGGCTTGTTCAACCAATAATGGGAGCGGAGCGGCCGCTAGATACAAGATGGGAAGTGCAGTTCGACAAGAAGCGGAAGAAGATGCTGGCACAGCCAGTGTCTAATATAAAGAATCCGTGCAAAATTGGAGACAGGCTCGCAGGGACGCAATCAAATAACCAATTAAAAAAGGCGCTTCAAACCCTATTTACAATCTTCAGTCTGTCCCACCCCTACGTTCGAGTTCTCTTTCTAGCTGTGCGAATAGCCACGGAACGGGAATAGATTCATTCCCGTGGAACGAGTCAAGGAGAAGATAGAGCCCAACCACCTCAAATCTATGGAGCTCGCTCGGCCTACGGTCCTTAATTAACAGAAAGAGTGGGATCGTCAACAACAAGGCCTTTGTTGGACCGCCTTGCTAGGCTAGGTTCGAGATAGGCTCCGGCAGCAGAGTCGTTGCCAACTTGTGCAGCTGTGTCGCGAGAAGCTGTGAAGACTCTTGAAAGGCGCCTTTGCCTCTTAGCGTCCCCACCTGACTTAAGTAAAAAAAAAGTCTCTTTCTCTCAAGTGTCCACAGAGAGAACTTCCCTTGGACCTCTCAACTCTAATTCATCATCTCCATCAGATGTTTCTTAGGCCATTCGCTAACGAATAGGAAGGAAAGCAACTTGAAAGGATCGAAGACCGCATAGATAGCTCGAACATGAATTCGCTCTGCAACTGGCTACTCTACAGGTACTACGTCCACCCCATATATCTATATGTACCGACTGTCCCCCGACTGAACCAATGACTATTCACGATTCCACAATTGACTCAGCCGCATACTGGTTCGAAATTGAAGTCAATGCTACGGTAAGACTTCGTTCAAAACGATGTGGTAGAAAGCAAGGTGTGCGACTTTACATGATCCATCTCAATTCCACAAAAGCCATTTAAACGGCCTTGAAGATTTCTAATCGATCTCGTGTCCCGACCTTCTACTTAAGTCGAAGATCGATTTCTCACAAGGAAAAAAGGCGAATCTTTGGAAGAAAAAGTATAAGGTATGGCGAACAAGCAATCCTGACATTCGTACCTGGAAGCCAAACAGCCGGTACACTATCTATATTTTATATTCTTTCATTCCTTATTTCTAAGACCTTTCATTTTATTTAAGATCGATCACGAATAAAGGCATAGGAGAAGGACTCGTTGCTGACGGTTGCTCCAATCGTTCTTGTAAGAGACCGACATGTTCGGCATCAGTGAAATCCTGTACGTAGGCTCGTCTTCAACACCAACATCATAGGCCCCGGGCACTACCGAGCAACCAAGCAACGAATCAAGCCGAACGGCTGCTTCAATTGAAAAAGGGAGGAATTGATAAGCTGTGTCGCGAGTCCCACAGTTATTAACCGCGAAAGTCGATATTGATATTCTAGTTTACCAGATGTGGGAATGATTCTTTTACAACAAGCTATATATAGTATAAAAGATTTCGCATCGGATTCCGCTTCCTAGCCCAGCATGTACAAAAACAAGCAAGATTCCCCGGAAAACGTGAAAAAAAGTATCGATGTTCACAGGGAGGTTCTATGAGTTTCAACCCCAAATCCAACATCGATAAATGACTCAACATCTCACGTAGTGGAACGAAGGATTCACAGAAGCTCCAGTTGGAAGTTATACCATTAGTCTACCTACACTAGCAAAGCATCAAATCAACGAATAAGAAGCCTCGCCACCGTGTAGGGAATTTACTTTTATCGGTCATATATTAGAATACGGGCTAATCAAATTACCATTCGAATAGAATAAAGATGGTATGGCAGTATCATGCCCTTCGTGAGACTTATTTAATCGCATCTCATATGCCATATAATGAAGATGATTGCCTCACCTGATGGTAACGAAGCAGAACGAAGTCTTAGTCTTCTCTTGGCAGAATCCCACGTGCAATGCTCAATAATACGAAAGGTATGAAAGTCTTCCTTTTGGTCGGGGCATTTCATCACTAGCTGGTGACGTATTTGAACGAGTGCTCCCCAGGAAAGAAGACCGAGTAAACGGGTGTCTGTATGAGTCCTCCCCCTTCCCTGTAACTACTGCTTGCGCGTTTCGCCCAGATAAAATAGCTCTTGCTAACGCCCATAAAGTTCTTAAGTCAAGACCATGCATCGCATAAAGATGAACGAGGGACGCCCGAAGCCATAGTGATATGGTTGCATCCTGTACTTAATTACGATATAAAGAGGGACCTTCAAGAGTGAAAAAGTGGTGCCGCCGAATCACATCGTTTTTTGTTGATTTCTTGTTGCCAGTACACAAGCGTAATACAAAAGAAAATTTCGTTGAATCAGAAAGACTTCTAGTCTGGTAAGAGATTCCAGCTAAGCAATCGAAAAGGCTAACCAAAAGCATTGAATATGGTCGGGTTGTGCAATAAGAAACCGCCGGTCTTTAAGGAAATGCTAAAGAAGCAATGATTGATTCTACGTCCCGTTTCTGTAACAGAGATCTATCGCCCATCTGTTGGTGGTGCCGGAGCTTATGATTGACGCGAAAGAGCGTTTCAAGATAAGAAAGACGCGGTAGTAAGCGAATGGACATGGGTCCAGGTAGTTCCAGGTGAGAATGGCGGACTAGTCGCTGATCTAGGAGCGTTTTCTTAAGAAGTCGGATCAACCGGGTCGAATCGGTGACGCATATCTTCTTTCTTTGCATTTCATTCATATAGGTATGACCCTGTCTCAACCAAAGATGGCTTCGATAGACTTCCCTTATTTCACTCACCTAGGTCTCTATCATCACCCACTGGTAACTCTATGTTTAGCGACTGCTTTACTTGAAGGAAGTACGAGTGCCATATTCAATGAATGATACTCTCTTGTCGGACGTGTCACTGTCTCTACTGTCTGAGGGCAAGCTATTCGAAATAGAAAAGAACATAGGGTGCCTAAACGCCAATGTTTATAGTACAATGGCGCCTGAACCCTTTTCCCTCCTGTTGTCTTGGTCGAACGGTAAGCCCCGCTCCGCCATCTTACATGTACACAGATTGTCTTCCCTGCTTTTCGAACGTCGCGGCATCTTCCTCGGACGAGCAATAGCATATCTAGTTGTTATAGTTCCAGGTTACAGTTCTTTTTTTAAGACCATAAAAGGATCGGAACGAGGTTATTCAACATCTCGAATGAATGCAGCCTCGGCTATCGGCACAGAATCTGGACAGTTAGAATAAATAGAATCCCCGGGAATGATGCTAAAAAAGAATATGGTTTAGTCTTTAGTGACAGGCAGAGCTAAGCTAGCCTACTACTCATCAGAAGCGCGCTACTCTTCCATGCCAGAGGCGGAAGCCACTTTTTCTATTATTTGAGCATCGCGAGGCTTTGATGCGCTTAGCTGTGGTTTCGTGATATGCATGGGAAATAACGGAAGCTTCTTAGCTAGGTGTGTCTGAAACTCCAACCAATGGCCGAGGTAGAATTACATTACGGCCCGAGCAAAGAGGCAATAGTAGGGGAAGCTCTCGGGCTGAAGAAAGATGACGTAGAAGAAGCCTAGCTTGCACTTCATTTCTAATCGACTTAGTCAATCACGAAATAGAGTGACTTATAGTGGTGCTACGCATTTCACTAAGTAATCTCAGTACGACTTATTGACAAGTGAAATTGACTGAATCTCTTCCGTCTCGCTACGCATTTCACTAAGAAAGATCATTCCCTACTCTTGCAAAGGAGCTAAAAACCTCCCTCTCAGCCTTTTTGTCTTCGCTACCTTACCTACAAGCCAATCCTTCTGGTTGGCCTCACCAATGAGAAGGGACTAAGGCAATGGAATCCAATCGGAAGATGGAATGAAATCGAATGCGCGAGAGAGGGAAGGAAGATCGAATGAATGTGAGAGCCTTAACCGGATTAAGAGGAAGGTCAATTGATATGCACTCCCTCTGATGTTGGAGATCAAAGTCCCCAAGTAAGGGCTAAGAGCTAGTAGTCAGTAACTATAAGAATTTTATTCTTTCTCTCCCAGGAGTGGTCACATATAAATAAGTCGATGAGGGAAGAAAGGCACGGGAATCCATCCTTCGGAAGAATCGGAACCGGGTTATCATCTCTAGTTCTACCTCACCTATCACTTTCTTCTATTCCTTCGGAACCAGAACAGAAGAATCCTACTTATCCTTCGAAGAAAAAAATGTAGAACAGAAAGACCTAAACCCCAAACTCGCCTAAAAGATTCCCAAGACCTTAAAAAGGAATCGACCTCTTCCTTTGCCTCAGCAAAAGAATAAGCTGCAGGTCTTGGGCAAAGGAAATAGTCCGCTGCGCTTCCTCTCTCTCTACCTGGTTTAGCGAAGTTGGCTAGAATCTACTACCTCTTTCCCTTCCTACTTAATCTTCTGCTGCTGTTTCAGCGAAGTTATTAGCGAGTGGGCGAATCACTCTATCGGGACCAGTCAGCTTCATCAGCTGCTGTTTCAGCTACCTTTTGTGCCCTTGGGAGCAAAAACTTCAGTATCAGCGTCCTTATCCGATATTCTGGAAGTTGATTCATGATCCGCAAATATATAGATAAAAGAAGCTAGGACTACAGATACTATAATCATACATATAGTACTTAATTACATAAATGTATAATAGTATAGATAGAATAGAGTCTTTCATTTCGTTTCCCTGGGGAATGAACAATGGCAATCTCTATTCAATTATTCTAAGGAAATCTCGATTGGTTGAACAAGGGGTACTAAGTCTTCTGTGAGCTACTGTTTGATGGATCCTACTTTAGCTTCCATCTGATGGTTCCTAATTTCTTTGTTCCCCAATCATAGTTTGTTGGGTTAGAAGAATCTCATATCCTTAGGCGCGGGCGTTAAACACTGACAAGTTCAGACCAGACCCCCTAATGGTCAGAATCATGAGTTCAAGGCCAATCCCTTAGCCTATCTGGATAGACAGAAAACCAATACATATCTTCGGTGAAAACACCCAGT
Source organism: Macarthuria australis (assembly GCA_900322265.1). Classification (NCBI taxonomy): domain Eukaryota; kingdom Viridiplantae; phylum Streptophyta; class Magnoliopsida; order Caryophyllales; family Macarthuriaceae; genus Macarthuria; species Macarthuria australis. The sequence goes on from ONZE01028369.1 coordinate 53,470, forward strand.
TCCAGTAGCTAAGAAACCAGGCACAGCACACAAACTAGATCTGATCTACGTTCTTCACAATCTTGATTCATAAAGTAAGAGTCTTCCTATGGGAATCGGGTTACTGCAAAAATCATAAGAGTGGAGTTGCTTCTCCGGAGCTCGGACCGTCTGTCTAGTGGCTACTTTAGAACCATGATTTGAAGAAGTTCAGCTTCCCTCATTCTATAGTGATTCCGGTGGGAAAGATCACTTCTATCTTTCTATTCCCACGTAAGCCTCTTTCTTATAATGATTTGTTGTTACAGAAGAACCAAATATGGCAAAGAAAAACCTAAACTATAAATAGACACCATCTAACCATTCCCACCTATGGTGAAGCCAATTGTTGGAATCTTTTTCGAATGGTCAATCACAGACTGGTACGGAGAAGAAAGATTCAATCTTTTTATAACTAGAAATATCATAAGAGAAGAAAGAAGAGTAGCTTTCTTCATGAGATCGTAGTAACTTAGTGAATGCTCTCTAAGAAGGGCTTGGTGTCGAAGAAGAAAATGAAATATGAACAACCGCGCGTAGGTTCGTTTGCGCATCTTTCTTTCTCCGTTGGTCAACAACTTTCTCTCTATTCTAACGGAATAGTTTATATATAAAGAAAAGACTTTCTTCATTCTAGTTCGTTAGTTGACGATACGCCACCGCACCAGGAGCTTAGCCATGTGTGGACCGAAATGGGCCCGCGAAGCCGGTTACCGGTAGGTCTAAGTCCTTCTCTAACTAGAAGAGCAGCAAATCGTCTGCTCACTGAAGTTAGGATTACGGAAAGTAGGACATCACTCTTAACAACCAACGACCTTTTCTTTCTTTGGTTAACAACCAACGACCTATACTTTCATTCTTAATGAATCC
>ONZE01028369.1:54393-126893 GCA_900322265.1 Macarthuria australis
TCTTTACTTTCTATATTCTAATATTTCACATGGAGGAGGGAGAGAAGAGTTGGAGCATCCCAAAAACGTCTTCCTTTTCCTCGAGTAGTAGCGCGTCGGGGGATCCGGATCCGGATAAGGAGAGGAGGCGTCTACTATACCGGGGCCTCTATTCTTCTCTTATAAAAGACCTTCAGGCTGAAGCCGAAGTTCTTTTGAAAAGAAAGGTCCACTATAAAACGATGTATAAGATTCTCGAACAGAGAATCCCGAAGGAGGGCACAAATTATCGGATGCTCGCCTTAATTAAAGGAGAAGTTGGTCCCGATAGTCCATTAGTTCAGTTTGTTTTTTCGAAGATAAGAGAATTGGAATGAAAAAAGGGGTTTTTGGGATCCGTATATGTTGTTCAGGTCGATTAGAAGGTGCAGAAATTGCTAGAACTGAATGCGGAAAATCAAAGAAAGAAGGTCCATTTTCCCACGTAGTTCGTCGGTCAAACCAACGATTTTCTTCTCAAAGTAATAGAGAGATCTTTTTCTAGTAAGACTTCTATCAATGCAATGAAAGAACCATCCCTTCCTATTTTTTTGTCTTGTCAGATAGAAAGAAGATTATACCCCAAAGAGCCCTTCTTTACCACTTTAGGGGGTGGGGGTGAAGGGGGGGTTTACATACAACTGAGGCAAAGTGGTTTATGATTGAATCTCAAAGGCATTCTTTTCATTTGGTAGATCCAAGTCCATGGCCTATTTCGGGTTCACTCGGAGCTTTGGCAACCACCGTAGGAGGTGTGATGTACATGCACTCATTTCAAGGGGGTGGAACACTTCTAAGTTTGGGCCTTCTTTTTATCCTATATACCATGTTTGTATGGTGGCGTGATGTTCTACGCGAATCCACGTTAGAAGGACATCATACCAAAGTAGTACAATTAGGACTTCGATATGGTTTTTTTTTGTTCATCGTATCGGAGGTTATGTTCTTTTTTGCTTTTTTTTGGGCTTCTTCTCATTCTTCTTTGGCACCTGCGGTAGAGATCGGAGGTATTTGGCCCCCAAAAGGGATTGGGGTTTTAGATCCTCGGGAAATCCCTTTTCTGAATACCCTTATTCTTCTTTCATCCGGAGCTGCCGTAACTTGGGCTCATCATGCTATACTCGCGGGGAAGCAAAAACGAGCAGTTTACGCTTTAGTAGCTACCGTTTTACTGGCTCTAGTATTCACTGGCTTTCAAGGAATGGAATATTATCAAGCACCCTTCACTATTTCGGATAGTATTTATGGTTCTACCTTTTTCTTAGCAACTGGCTTTCATGGTTTTCATGTGATTATAGGTACTCTTTTCTTGATCATATGTGGTATTCGCCAATATTTTGGTCATCTGACCAAGGAGCATCACGTTGGCTTTGAAGCAGCTGCATGGTACTGGCATTTTGTAGACGTGGTTTGGTTATTCTTATTTGTCTCTATCTATTGGTGGGGAGGTATATGAAGGAACGAATCAGTGGATTGAAGAATGAAAGCTCGAAGACAAAGAGAATCGGGCTTTTCCAAAGAATTACTGCAGCTTTCCCAATATGTATATGAAAATAAAAGCCCCTTTCTTTCGAAGTCTTTTTATCTCTCTTGGTGCTCTTATCGGACGTTTTCTCAGAAGGAAGCGTTATAATGAATGAAATGACCACTGGTCTCAATCTCTTGCTTTTGGCTTTTGTTCTTTTCGGCATCATCTTTCTCTTTCATCGTTATCGTTTGAATCATGTGATATATCTTTTTATTCTATTTTGCATCTCTTTCTTAGGCACTTTGATCCGGAGCTACGTATTTTCTCACGTAGGTCTGGATTTGACCCACCTATTCCCGCTCGTCTTGAGTGTGGGGACAGGGCTTTATCTACCATCACCATCCGACGGATCGGAGGCCAGCGTAAACCAAGAGCCGGGTCTTCTAATTCAGAATGGGTCAACTTTCCCCCGGTGCCCTCCGACCAACTGAACCCTTCTTTACCTTCGCTCCCTGCTTTTTTGGATAATCAGCCTTCCAGCAGCGAGCATGAGGTGGAACAACCAGTTCCACCACAAACCGCTGCTGGGCCCGCTGGTGCAGCAAATCCGCACCCCGAGGCGGCAGCAGATGCGGATCCCACAGCCGCTTTACGAGCGGAAACTTATTTGAAATTGGGAATCTTTCTTATGGGAGAAAGAAGCGTTCAACGTCCGATATATGAGGAAGCCTGGATAAAGCTGGGGGGCGCTACATCAACGCCCGAGGAACTCTTAAACATTCGTCGTAAAATCGAGGAAATAGCTATAGCGGAGGATGCCGCTCGAGTAGGGCCTGCCCGCGACCGCCTCAACTTACTCCTTCAGGAATTGAGAAAGGAGGAGGAATAAGTCTTTTATGTTATCGACTTTCCTTTTATACTTTTCACGAGGACCACCTTTTCTATTACTACTTTTTCATCTGTTTCCGACGGCACCGAAGGTTAACAGCATTAGTTTCACTTCAGGAGTAGTCTTTCTTATCGGAAGAAGACGAGGCCCTCCTCCAAGGGGAGGGGGAAGAGGTGTGGGCATGGGGCCTCTTCCGCTATGGTCTTTTTTTTAGCTTGATGAGCCAGAACGTATTCTTTTCGATCTTCTACGAAAGTAGACTGAGCATCAACCCAATCTAAGGGGGCGTAGCGCTAGCTTTTTTTGTTCACAAATGAAGAGATACGGATTCTCTTCCTTTTCAAAGGTTTTGTTTCCACGAGGGTGGACAGTTCCGCTTTCACTCTAACTGTCGCCCGCTAAACCACTTAGCTACCGGGATTTCTTCTCACACAGTACCAATCGCTACGAGATTCTCTAAAAGCTTCAATCGCATTACATACAGTGATTCATAAATCAGAAATCAATGCAACATTTCGCGCATCAAAACCCGTCTCAAGTGGCTTGGCCCCCCTTGTTTTAGCCCCAAATATCCGTACTGATCTAAGGCAGAATGGCTCTAAATCACCCTAATTTCAGTCGATTAAATCGCCCTTGATTTCCAATTTCAAAAATGTCGAAAATCACTTTCTTTTTCTCAAAAATCGGGCGCTTTGACCCTGTTTGGGAAGGGAAAATTAAAAGTGAATATAAACAACAAATGCTCGTTCTGTTGGGGCTTACAATTCACCTTGTGACTCGCGGTCGAGCGTGATTCGGACGTCGATCAATCTATCTATCAATCCTCTTTCCCTTCAATCGAGAATTCGAAAGTACCTCTGACTAGCTTAAGTGAAACAGAAATCCTTCCTTGTCTTGTGATTAGGGGTAGGCCCCTATCTAAAATACATGGTCATGGTGTACTTTTCCCTGCGAGGTTGCGGCCTTACTATCTGCCAACTTGGCTTTGCAGTACTTTCTAAGTGGCCAGTCTTGCCACAACGGCCCCGTCTCTTCGACTTTTTTTGAATCGTTTCTTTCTTTTTCGATGACTCTACATTCTGCTAACTCTTTCTATCTTTTCTCAACTCCAAGAAGTTCAGATTCTTTTTTACAGGACTCTTAACGAAAGCCTTACCACCGAGTTCTAGCTTTGACTTATTAGATAGCTGAGACTGAATCATTGACGAAGCCTACGATTGACTTAGAAAGATCTTTCATTCTTCCACCGAGTGTAGGTGGGGATGAAGGAGCGAGTATAGTACCTTCAATAAATGAGAGGAAGATAGGCGTAATTTTACTTTGAAGTTCAAAGTGTACTAACTGAAGTAAGAAAGGATCAACCTCTTATTTGAAATAAAGGGCAAAACTTTTCCGGGAAGAATTAGAGTTAGGCTATAGTTTCACTGTCATCTGAACTCCTCTATTTTCAAAAATGAAGTCTAATTGTGGATAGAACGTACTTTTTTTCTTGCCTAAACTGATGCTTTCGCAGTCCAGCAAGTCTCTCTTTCTTGGTCTTGGTCCTTCATCTGGCTCAAGCTATTCAATCAATCTGTCTATGGCTCTATCTTCTATTCGAATTTTTTGGAAGGTAAGACCAAGCAAAGCAAATCAACCTAACCTTATCCTAACTAATTCACCCTCTCTTCCTATTGGCTAAGATTTCTCCCTAAACTCATGAAAGTAGCTCATCAGTCGTATTGGGGATTTTCAACTTCTCAAAAAGAAGCCATTTGAAGGACTGAGTTCTTTTAGGCTTTCCACCAGCAGCTCAAGCTTAAAGAGCTTTGGTGCTTCGGAATAGTCAACCAAGTTTGACTTGTTTTCTGATCTGATTCCTACTTGGCCCAGATAGATAGAACTCTAATACTTCAGGCAGTTTACTAATTCAAAATTTCCTGCGTTTATGGTATGGGCTTTTCTCGATTCAAGTAAAAAAGAGTCACCTTGTGCGTAGCAATCGACCCGATCCCTCACCCCCATCCTAAAGGGGAAAGAGGCTACTGTCTGTCAAGTAGAGTGAAAAACCTTCCTACCCATAAAGAAAGGGTACGTATTTATCAAACTCAGTCGAGCTTCATTACCATTACATCCACCCTTCTCCTCTGGTGCTATTGAATCAGATGTGCACGTAGTGAACGACCGAAGGACGGATCACTGCAAGGCTTGGACGGTACATGGTATTGGAGATCCTTCGCTAACATACTTGACTCTTATTCGTATTCGAACCAAGCCTGGCTTGGGCTTGAAAGTCGGTCCTAATGCGAAAGTCAACTTCAAAGGAGATGCGCTTTGCCAGACAGGTAGATCTCTATTGATAGGATTGGTCTAGCTCGCCTTCAAGGTAGGTTTTTTTTATTAATTTCACTTTACGGTTAGTAAGGCAAGTCTTGACTTTAGTCAAGGTAAAGAGATCTTCTTTCTTTATTAGTTAGCTTCTTCCTGTAAATATCTCCTTCTCTGCCTTTTTCCCCTTACCAGCTTGCTCAATCCCGTCCCTCCCCTTGAACCTCATTCCAGAAGAAGAAGTCACTTCGGACCCCAGCCTCAGAAGCAGAACTATGTTCAACCTGGGGGGGCCCCTATAGAACCACTTCTTGAATCTGGAGAAGATGGAGAAATGGAAATAGAAATCCAATCCGTGGGTGAATAACGAGTAGGTTCAGAAGGAGAGACTCGTTCTTACTTTCCCAATTCAGGAAGACAGAAATTTCTGGTTCTGGTTAGACCAACATGGGACTTTTGGGGCGTGTCATCTCAAAGCGAGATTGTTCTTATATATGTAATTGTCTGTCCGACTTTTCTTTATTGTATCTATTTAGAGCTAGTCTATAAAGGAAGGGATACAGTTATAGGGGACCGAACCCCCAGTCGAGACGTTCCTTCGAAGTGTCTTCTTGCATTAACCCCAGCTTATCCTTTACCGAAAGGTTTCAGTAGCATTGCTTTAGCGAATAGCTTGTATATTTAGTTCCATTAGGTAGGGACTTCCAAAGCAAAGAGGGTAAGCGAGGTCGAAAGGGGTGGCAAAAAAAGTTTTCATTCTATCTATCAGGTCTTTGATTCCATTTTGGTGCAATGGGAGAAGGGGAAGACTTGGCTAATTCGATAGGTGAGGCGAGAAGCACGCGTTCTTGGACTACCAGCTGAATGAAATGCGATGTTGGCATTCTTTGGTCTTTCTCCTAGAGATGCCCGCTTCGGGAAGTCGAAAACTGAAGGAAGTTGAAAACGCTAACGCTCGGGATTCTCCTGATGAATAGGTGTATGAAAGCGGGTTTTGCTGGAAAGCTTTTTACCAAATCGTGAAGAGATGGCTTAAGTCAATAAACTCAATATGAATTAGTGGGGCACTTCTTGCTTACTGCACTAGCGGTCATCTGTCAATGTCTAGTAAATAATTACATTTAGTAGGAGTAGGAGCAAGGATTCGGGTTGGGTATCCATCACAAAGAAGGAAGGTGAAAGGCTAACCGCAACTTTAGCATATTCTATGAATTCCGGTTTCCAGAAGCATCATCTTAGAACATTGCAACGTGGGTCATATCGCAAAGCCGGAGCTTACAGCATTTACCATGAAAAGTAGGTATCGCACTTTCTCATCATTCGAAGCTATCTCCATCTGTCAAGGAGAAGGCATGGTACCTCGACCCAGCTGGGCAAGGGACTGCTATTGAAGAATAAGAACTCGTTGGGTTGCGTTCGACCGAACTCTATTCGCAAACTTCAACGGGATCCGGTAGCAGGTGCCCCAGACTTCTTCCTTTTCTTCTGATGTAGTCGGTTGTTTTTATCCGTGAACTACTAGGAACATATTAATTCAGACTCCCGAATCAGACTTTAGGACAAAAAGAATAATCCAAACACGATACATTTAGTCACTCTACAGGTACCACCAGTCATTTCATTTCTGGATTTCGAAATAGAACATCCGGCTATTCCTGTAGGTTGTTGACCAGATACGCACCTGGGAGTCTCTATCAAAGCGATTCTCTTTCTTCAAACGAAACAAAGAGAGATAGACGATTCCCGAAATGCCTTTCTGAATATTCCTCAATGTCCCGGCTATTCACGGAACGTGAGAAGCAGATGATTATTGCTTCCGGAAGCAATCGACAAATTTCGTGGACAACACGCTAGCCCTCTCAGCTTTTAGCACCGTTCAACCCAGCAAGCTTTATGCTTTTGCTCGGGCGGTAGAGTTTCTTTGCTACTTTTTCTGCTCGATCACTATCGGTACTGGTATTAGGATCAATGTTGGTATTATCATCGTTATCAGTATAAATTACCACACGTTTGGCTTTTCTTGAACGAATCCCAGGATCATCTGTCGATTCTTCCTCATCCTCGCGCCTCCTGTTCTTCCAAACTAAAATCGTCGGTCAATTTATATGACCATCGAGGAACCTTTTTTCCTCTGTCCTCTGCTCTCTCTTCGCGCTAAGCCGAGTCCTTCTTTCAAGGGAAGCTTCTCCCTAAGCTGTAAGTCAAGAGCTCACTTATGAAAAGACTGGCTTTAAAGTCTCCTTTTTCTTTATCGAATATTCTCACCTGACTTGACTTTGACGCGTTGGCTTTGGCTCTGCCTCTAGCTATTCTTGTCGGCATTAGGGCTGGCGAAATGATGAATCAATTGAATCTTGAAAATATGGACCGAAAGGTCACTGACTTAGCAATAGATGTTGTTAAAGAAAAGATATACTCGAAAGAAACTAGTAATTCTGTTTCGAGTATTTCGCGATACTACTGTAGATGTGAGCTTACCAACAGGAGTCAATCTTCAAGAGGTAATCGAGCGTCTGTTTGATATTGAAGAAGGGTTACGTCCCTTTCTTTTATCGAGACGAAAGAGTAAGCTTTCTAAACAATGTTTATTGTGATCTTATGTCTCAGGGAATGGAAAGTGAGCACTTTCTCCAAGTTATACAATTTCTTGGAGCTTGTTCCAGTTCTTTCTTTTCCAAGGTCACGGGATATGCCTAGAAGCAAACTAAAAATAGAACGAAGTCGAAGGCAGATAGAATAGAACTGGGACTAGACATATTGACCACTGGAGTACCGAGAGTTCTTGTTATTGCGTACGGGGAAAGCCTAAAAAAAGGGTCCTCCTAGAATAAGAGAAAGAGAATCTCAGACTTACTCACAGCTCTCTCTTTACTTTAAGCGAACCCTGGGGCCAGACCCCTTTTCTTTTTTAGGAAGGAGGGATAGTAGAGATAGAAATCAAACTCGAAATGCATAACTGCGAACTAACATTTTCTGGCATAAGATCAGAAATCCCACTGCTGGCTCGCAAGGAGTAGGAACTCTTTCTCGCTCAAAAGCAGAAGGATGGGATCTAACCCTTCTTCCCCGGCCCGGCGGGAACTGAGGGATGGATCTGTTGGAAATACAGCAAAAAAACAAATATAGAATATAGACTGGTCTGTCTTGTGTCCAACTTTTTGTTTCCCGCCCAAGTACATGATACATCGAAGTCAATTTTGTGTTTTTTTTTTAGTGTGTTTGATTCGTTCGATACCGTAACCTCCATGGTTATGTAGCTCCTATGGGGTTCAACCAATAATAGAAGATTGTTTGTCGATTTTAGCAAGCCAATGCCTTAAGCCCATTCCAGTAGCTCGGTGGTAGAGCGGTCAGCTATTAACTGAATAGTCGTAGATTCAAATCCTACCTGGGAAGCTCCCTCCCTGTCCCTAGCGGGATATTAAGGAGCGGAGAAGACTATGGGTCACTCACTCGCCTACAAGTGAGAGAATAAAGAAGAGTTCACAGCTTCTTTATACTATTCTTGTTCCCACGAAAGAAAGAGTGAAGAGTCGACATTCACCACAGAACAGAAAGCATAGTCACAAACAAGGGTAAGCGAATAAATCTTTGAATCACGATCTTATTCAGATGCTTGTGGAGATGATTTGAAAGTGAAATTATTCTGGATGAATTTCTACCATGATGAGAATTCTCTCTATAGTGAAAAAAGTCTCCATTGCGCAGGGCAGAGCTCATGTATCGATCCATGCGCATTTAGCCAGACTTTATTGAATCTCTCTATTCCGTTGCTTTCTATTTCAAGCAGTAGATCTCGGTGTCCGCTGCAAATCATTCTCCCTCCTTCCTGCAATATCTTATAGTAGATTAGGCTGCTGCTTTCTCTGAACCCGTATTCCCCGGTATGGAGCCACTTTCGCCCTATGGGAAGCAAAGCAGACCGGACTGTAGCATGAGGAAGGGGAATCCGGTAAGGAAGACCAGATAATCTAGAACCAAAGGACTACTTCTCGTGATGAGCGAATCTTTCGCTGTATGGCCCGAAGCTTCTGCGAAGATATTTCCTTTTTAGTTTTAACAAGAGGAACCGCGAGCAGCTCTTTGCCTTTCTGCTTCAAAGAAAGAGGTGGGGAGAACCATCAGTTGGAGCACCAAAAAAGCTTGGGAAATGCCATCTATCACACTCCGAACTAACCCCATGGGATTGCGATCCGGGCTTACCGACTCTTTCTTTCAAAGTATCAACACCGGAAGGGGAATTGCCTTGTCTGATACAAAGGAAGCTCAGCTGCTCTACTTTCGACGTGCCAAAATGAAAACATTTAGCCTGACAGTCAGGTTCAAAAGAATAAATAAGATAAGGCGATTGATAAAGCAATCAGACTCATAGGTGCGGAAAACAAGCTGTATTGCTAAAGGCAGCTTCACACCAAACAAGGGTATGTACTCAGGGGATTCCCTCTGGGAACTTTATCAGGGAGGGCTCATTGGTCGTCCCCCACCTGCTTATTCTGAAACCTATCACTATGCCGCCTACCAATTGCCTTGCTTGAACGGCTAGAAAGAAGGGCTAGTGCTTGAAAGAACAGCTACTCCTTACCTACTCCGCTCCTGTGCTCTATCAAGCTTCAAGAAAACATTGCAGGAATAGGTCAGGAAAGCAGTTAACTTCTCAACTAGAGCTTTCCTCTTTTTCTTCTTCGCTGCATGCGCTAGTGCCTTACAGGAGTCTCAGTGACAGGAGAAGAGTATGGCTTCAAAGTGAAAGTTTTCTTCTACGGGTCTCAACACCAAAAAAGAAAAAAGAAAAGCAAGATGGCCTTCTATAAGATGAATTCAGGCACTCTTTCTATACGGGAAATACTGATCAAATAGCCTGCCCGTCTGTCTTTGATTGACTGGTTGGAATAGGTCCTTAACGACCGATAGGATCTCACAGGGCTGCGGCTGCCTCCGTCTGTCTCACCCCAAGGCTCTTTTCCATGCCTGCCGCTCTGATGGATGTAAATGAAAGACTTTTTTCAAGGTTCCTTTCTCGATTGAAGCTAGAAGAACCGGTGTAAACGAGAAGCTTTCGACGATAGCTCTTTCGCTTCTCCTCTTACTAGCTAGGCAAAGACTTTCTTTCCACTGTTATAACGGCTGAAGGAAGGAGGTTTCGCGACAAGAGTACAACTTCTATCCTGCTTCCCGGCTGGCCTATCTTTTCTTTCTTTTTGCCATTGGATTTCACCTGAATCGCCCCATCTATCCTCCTGAGGAGAAGTTTGGTTTCAAACCCCGGTTCGAACAGGAGGAGTACGCCATGCTAATGTGCCTTGGATGATCCACATCTCAAGGTCAGGCGCTGATGGGCACATTGAACTATCCATGTGGTTGAGAGCCCTCCCATCCTTGGTAAGTAACAATATTTTGAGTTTGCCCATGAGCTTGCATCTCCTTGAATAGCTGATATGCCAGCTGAGGTTCATTAAGACCCCATGAGCCTGCCTCTCCTTGTGTGGAAATGCTTTTCATGATCTCCAGCTCGTTCTCCACTAGGCATCTAGGCGAAAAGTACACCAGATGTGGTAGTCTGAAGTCATCCTTTCTCTTTGTTATCGAGCAGATGTCATGCTCAGCGGATACCTATCTCTATATAAGTAATTAGATTGAAGAAAGAACACAAGGAAATGTACCTACCTAGAGGATCTTCCTTCTATTTTAAACTCATACGGGTATCAAGCTGCAACAATTTGATCACAGAAGTTGGACCAACAAAGACAGGAATGGGATCGATGGAACTAATCCTGAAGCCTTTGGTGAATCTCTTTCAGTAACATAAACACTACTTATCTCTTTCGAGCCAAACCGTACCGGGATGTGCTGAATGAGCACTGGGGAGAGACCATAGGGAGCTATGCCTGCTGAAGTCAGCTATTCATTTCCTGGGATGGGAGTGAAGACTCTACTGGGTTCGGTTAGGGCTTCTTTCACGGTCTTTGATCGCTATGGACGTTCAATCTCTGTTTGCTTTCAGCCCTATACCATAAGCCGTACCAAACTGTATTGAGCCATACCGAAAGAGAGAAAGAGCACATGAACCAACCATAAGGAGGTCTTCCCGCTTCAGTCAATCAGAAGTCAATCTAGAAAGACAAAGAAAGAGATGGGATCAACAAGAGAAGGAATGGTACCTTGTGGGATTACTCCTGCAGACGTTGGGATGCCTTGCTACTTCTCCGAGTTAAATCCATTGTATGATTGATTCCCATGCTTTTCTCGTCCGATCGATCCTTGGTAAGAAGATCCCCCTGACCCGTCAACCTGGAATCGAATGAGTTTGCTAATCTATGTTATTGACCTTAGTTCTCCTGTGCCCTAGCTGAGCCTTGTTGCTTAGCAAGGCTTGTATTTGGTAAGGAGCACTAGCTTCTTAAAGCCCTGACTTATGATTGGTGGAATAGCCTTCTACTTTGACCCCTATTGGAAGAGGCTACTCTATCTATATATAGATATCTCATTCGGTTGGTTATTGTTTCAAATAACTCAGATTTAGCTCTCGCCCCTGCTTCCTTCTCATATCCTTTGCTTATGCTACTTTCCTTCTTCAGGCTGGAAAAGCCTTTCCTTAACATACTCATTTTTGACTAATGACATAAAAAACAGACATTGACCTAGGAAAAAAGGGATTGACCGAGGCAAGTAAGTCAGAGACTACCTGCTTAACTTCGTAGCATTAAGGGGACTGTGCATTTAGATGAGGGAAATCGACTAGAAAGACGATGTCTTCCCATAAAAACCACCCATGAAGGGTCATAACAAGCTGTTTTCGGCAACGGAATCGGCCAATGCAAAACACTTTTCATTTGACGCGGATCCGGTTTTGCATCTTTTGTGATTTCAATAGGCATCGCACCCTCACCTCAGGGTCAGAGGGCTTGTTTGAGCGCTAAGCTTTGTTCGCTTCGCAAGTGACGGTTGTGCTCCTCTTCCTTCGCAGCTTTCGTACACCAGGGGGCTACTAGTGGAGCAGCCTCCTCTCGCCGTGCCCGGTGCCCAAAGCAAAGCATTGAAAGAACACGGGGAGTGGCCGGATAATCCAACCTATTTTCATGGGGGAGGTAGCCTATAGAGCTACTACATTAACCGAGGTTGAAAGAGCACAGGGAAAGGGTAGGGTCTAGAACCTGAATCGGAGGAGAATATATTACCAGACTAGAATCAAGAAAAAGGGGCGCTGACTAGTTTCTCTTTCCTTCCAAATCCAGGATAGGAATCAAAAGTTATTCTAACATAAAAGGAATCCGCTTTCTTAGCAGGCGCATCAACCGACACAGACTCTGAAGCGGGATCAGAAGCAACCGGTCCTCGAAAAAATACATTAGATATTGCAGGACTTTCTTTTCCCAGGTGGCGGATGGGTATAGATAAAAGTATGCTTTTCGGGCTGAATCCGAAATAGGCACAGCAGATACAACAAAGGAGGTCCTGACTTTACTTTTCAATAACAGAGGCAAAAACTGACTCTTCCAATGGGGGGTGGACCTGGGGAAGTTCTTCCAAAGTCTTAAGTATATGAATCCGCCGAAGAAAAGGCTGATGAATTCGCCGAAGCAAGGGATTTTTCTTTTTCAACGAATCCCAGGCACGAATAAGAAGAGTCGTCCGTTTAATCAGACGCGACTAAAAGGCAAGCCCGAAATCACCTACCTTTGGCTTCGGGTCCAGAACCAACAAAAGAAGGGAAAGGCGGGTGGTTGAGACAGTGTAGTCCGTTTTCACAAGAGTACTAAGCTTCAAATTAAAAGCACCCTTTTTCCTGTGGGAGGGCTTTCGCTAAGGAAGGCTTTTTCCAAGGGCGGCAGGCGGGAAAATTAGAAAAAATATGGTGTGTAAGGTAGGGCCAAAGAAGGTAGCATGGCTACTAGCGGCGAGACTAAATGCTTTAGTAAGTGGGCGAAGGAAGAATACCTGAGCTTCAAGCAAAGAAGGCGGGGACCTCGGGCCCTCGCAAAGTCAACGGTCTAACCGGGAACTAGAGAAGCACCTAGATGTACATTCTCAGGCCCTAGCCCGAAATTCTTACTTAATTCATCACAGTTCCAGGCCCGTAGGAATGGCTTTCTCCTTCTCCAATTGTCGGGAGAGGTTTTCCGCTCCGGTCGTCCGGAATGAAATTTCGTAATAAATTAAGGAAAGGGGATTTAGCCCCTCTTTCTTATTACTCTGCTACACGAGCAGAGAAAGATAGGATCCCAAGTAAGTTAAGAAGGGCACGGGTCACTAAGACCTTTTGAATGAACTGTTGAAGTGAAGACTGGGGTCGTACCCTTCACATCAGGAAACTCTGGGAAACTTTCTTCCTCCTTTTCCGACAGGTGTAATGCAGGCCACCATGCAGCACAAAGGCGCTCTTTGCCCTGTGGCATTGAGTCCGATTGCCCCTTTTTTTTCTCTTGACCGCTTGCCTGCGCCTTTCCCGGGCGCCCCCCCTTTTGCTCCCCGGGATCAGTCAGTCCAATTAGATGTTGCAATCGATGGTTCCCAACCCCATTTCCTTCCATGATATGGCAAATTCTTGATTGAAAGTAGTATCCGTTGAGTCATTCGCAGAAGCAGCTCTTTCAAAAGCACCCAAATCTGATGAAGGAACTGTGGAATCAGCGGTTTCTTTCATTCGCTGAAAAACGCACCGAGAATAATCCGATGGATCATACATAGATCATCCTAAGAAGCGGAGCCTAGGGCTGCTCTTTCCCTCTCAATCTGAACCGGCTGAAGAGGAATTATTCCCTGAAGCCGAGGCCGAAACAACAGTTCCAGTTTTTCCCGCATCCGACGTAGCCGAATCTGAGGTCGAAACATAAGCAACTGATCCTGACCTATCCTATGAGACCACGTTCGCGCGGGTTTTCCATTATATAAATAGGTAGGTTCCTGCATCGGACTTTGTTGAAAGGAGGTCGGAATTGCGTTCGTAGTTCGTAAAGGAGGATGAAACGGTTTTTTTACAACGTGGTATGGATGTGGAATGTGGATAGAGACAATCGTCCTTATGAAGCCATGAATGCATAAGGTAATAGATTTCCAGAATCGGAACAGAGCTTACTGCTTCGAAGCGAAGCTATCTCGAAGCACAAGAAGAAGGGCGGTAGGCGGGGAAGGAAGCTAGAACAGAGGCTGAAGAAGAAGCAGATGAAGCAGATGCCACTGGAGAATACGCGGCTTAAGCAGAAGTATCATCATCAGCCAATGGAGAGTCAGCCGAAAAGGAATATTCCTTTTCAAGGGTTATCGGTAGGGAAGAAGAAGAAGAAAAGGCATTCCATTCAAAATCCGCCGAGTCGAGTAAAGTAGGGCATCCGAATACGTTGAATCACCCGCCGAATCAGCATACGCATAGGAAGAGGCCTCCGCATAAGCAAAAGCTTCCACTGGAGAAGCTGCTAGGACAGATTCACCAGAGGATCCAAATCAAGGGAATAAGGTTGAAAGAGATAGAACGGATTCAACAGAGGAAATAGGTCTTTTTTGTAAGATAGGTTTTTTTATAACAAAGCAAGCTAAGCAAAGAAAGCAGCGAACGAAGGAAGCTAAGCGCGAGGATAGAACAGAGCGCGAGGGAGGTGCGCGAAGTAGAGCGGTGTGCGGGCTTGGAAGAAAGCGCGAAGTGCAGGCTGTGCGCGAATGATTGATTTGAACCATTAGCCAAGAGGAATGGATGGACTCGAGCTCGGTAAGCTAAGAAAGACCCTTGGTCCTAGGGTTTTTTTAAAGTGCTTTTCAGGCTGAAGAGGATACCCGTTCTCCGGGAAGGAAGAAGGAAATAGCGCGATAGCAAACAGCAAAGAAAGCTAAGCGCGCAGAGAGAGCAGAGCAGCATATAGCGCGAAAGAGTCCAAATGCAAGAAAGGCAGAGCGCGAAGCTTGGGGTCCGTTCCTTTCCCAACTATAGCTGAACTTGCCCGATGGAAGTCTTTGATCTTCTTGCCGGGAAAGAGTTTGGTTACCAAATTCGGTTACCATAAGCGGAAGTGCAAACCTTATCCGATCGATAGGATAGAATGTCAGTTTAAAATCCATTTGGGTAGATAGTATGGCTTGACAATGTCGAGCTAAGGCTATCGCGAAGTAAACACAGGGTCTGTCTCAGCCTTGACTATGGAATCAGATTTCCTCGCTACTATCTTCCCCTTGAATCCTGGTTGGCCGCAGTATTTCGAGCTAGGGATCCTACAATTCCCTATGAAGCTCCCTGACAACCCCTTCAATCCATCTTCATCTTGGCTGGCAGCCTAGATTGAGCCCTGGGACTGATCTTCCCGTTGGCTTTGCTACAGCAGTACTCACAGTGTAAGGTCAGCGGGTGGCATAGCGAAATTCCTCACCGAGTGGACACACTTCTCGACCAGATCGTCCCAGCGGAGCGATTAAAAGCGTCTTTGGAGCGAATTCCTTTGAAGTAGTTAGTGCTCTAATTGAGCGAGCCGTGGATCATAAATGATGAGCGTAGCTTAATTTAGCTGATCTCACACCGAACTATAAAAAAATATGTGAGTGGCTCTTTATAGAGACTTAGCCCAATGGCTACCACCGGAAGTGCGCTAAGTTAGTCAAAGGGAAACCTCAAATCAAAGTTCTTTCTAACCTCCGACTCTATAAACTTGGATGGCTTGCTTGCCTGTTTAGCTTGCCCCCTCTTTGAATGTGTACAGTTCGAGCAAGCAAATGGCTAGCAGGGCCGAGGAACCACAATGAACGGGACGACAGAAGTTCCACAAGAATATGACCAGAGATATATGTTCTTCTTCGTGCATGCAGGTCTGGTTCCTGAGAAAACAGATATCTATTAGCGAGTTTCGCCTTACAATATATAACCCGGGACTGGCTGAAATTAATGAATTACCACGGTTGCCGCCGGCTAATAGGGAGAGCAGCGTAATGGAGTCCCCGGGACGGACGACGTGAGTGAGAGCCCAGACCATAGCGGCTTTAGAGACTTCTCTCTCGGCTTTAATGGCGACGAGTTCTCCGAGAGGCTTTCCATCACCTAATGCAAGCCGTGCAATACGGAGTGATAAGCGCGCAGTATAGCGTTGAGGAGGAGGTAGGCATCTAAATATGCCACCATTTCTCTCAATCTGCACTCATGAATGCTCGGTATAGGAAGCACCTATGTTAGTCTTTGGCTTTCCAGACAGACGCGTTAAGCAAGTCAGTCAGTTCAATGTCATATTAGGGGGTTGGAGCTCGGTAGCTAAGGAAGTGGGTCAAACCAGGCTGGAGAACGCGAACGGAAGAAGCCAGTAGTTTGTTCTCTAGAATAGCGAGAGGAACGAATGCTTCCCTTAATAGAAGTACGAGGCGGGCGACCCTCACCTCAATCTTTGTCTGAGTTTGCGTAAAAAATCGCTTTGGAGCTTGTGTAGCCTGTGACCTTCAAAGCTTGCTCAATGATCCTTCCCTTTCCCTTCATATTCTTTGGAAATTAATTACCCTACCCCGGAAACTCACTCTTTGCCAGTGAAGGCCTCCCCGCATCTTGACCCACTCGCTCGCTATGCCCACCGGCCTTGTCTTAGATTGAGACCTCTTGGCAAAGTTTCTTATTCATTTTATGCCTGGCAGGCTGCTACCGCACAACCTTCCGCCTACCCCACTCACCGCCCAGGGTCGGGCGAGAATCACGGTTAGCAGTAGAGCCTTTTTCTTTGGTTATTTCCTCCGGTTAGATCTACGGAACCATTTCAGGAAGTGGAGAACGTTAGAGCATTTCCAAACTGACTTCACTACGACGTGATGAATGACTGCACCATTAGGAGTATAGCGCGATGAGAATTCCTACTTAGAAGAGAACAGAGGGTTGTGGGTGGTGAAGGAAGCAAAAAGAACGACAAGGCCGGTGGGCAAGGAAAAGTGAGTTGATCGCCGTATCGAAGCACTTCTTTCTCCACCCGAGTCTACTTGAATGCCTTTGCTCGTGCGGCTATACCTCTCTCTCTGCCGCGGATTATCTATCTATACCGGTCCTGTCGTTCAATCATCTCTAGCGTGCCATGCCTTTAGTGGAGAGATTGAAGTCTATGATTGTCTTGTTCTCTCGACAGGTTTGAGAGAATGTATAATAACTCATAAAAATAGTAAGCTGCAATCGGAGAATAAAGCCGATATCGAAAGTCTTCCGTGAATGGAACAGGACTGAGAGCTGGGAAAGAGGACTCATCAAATAGCGCTATCCTAATCCCGCGTCTTTGGCCAAACCATGCTCCCCTCCTTAGAACCCACCTATCTTCTTGAAACTTGTCATCCACGCCCATCTTGGTTTGAACACTTTCCGGTCTTAGGGGATGATGCCATCAGTAGGTGTTGGAACATGAGTGAGTTGCTCCAACTTAGAGTGGAAACCAACCGAAAGCAGCCTGCGCTGGCTCGCTGAACACAAGCTCTGCAATCTGATTGGAACACATCAATGCCCCTAAATAATGATTTCTTTAGTTCACACTTCAAGTGAAAAAATGATAAGATATTCGAAATGATATTCGGGCTTCTCTGTTGATCCATCAATTTCGGAGCAGAGGACTTGCATTCTCCTATGGTGGAGCAGTTTACCTAGAAGAGACGAATACAAGGGCGAGATGATCAGTTGATCCGGCACTCGTGGTAGAGGTCGCAGAGCCTTCCACACTTCACTTACCTAAGAGGTAAGGCTGAAAGTGAACCCATCGATTCACCGGCACGAATAGCATTTCCTCCTATCCCAGCATACCTATCGGCAAGAGCAGATCCTTTTCCATATGCGGGGGCGAAAATCCGCCCAGGACAAGATGCCGAAGGGAAGAACAGGAGCGACTGCTGGCCAGAAAGCAAAAAAGAAGCTAACCGGGGAGCCGACCCTAGAAGAAAGCGGCTCCCTCACCCTTACAACTACTTAAAAGGCGCACCGCTTTGCCTAGCTAAGCCTGATAAGGAAGTGCAAGTGAGAACGAAGATAGATGAAACACTTGACTTTACAGAACAGAAGACGATGGATGGTTAACGGGGGTCTAGAGAAACCTTACAGAGGAGACATGGTAGGCGATTGGTAAGCCGATGTTCTTACTATAGTTTATAGTTCGTCACACTGAGAATGGTAGACCAGCGACCAGTGAAGCCGCTGGAGAAGTGTTTAAGGCAGAAGATACCCATTGAGGCACCTTTAGTTTAGCATCCACTTTTGCGCTCTGACGGCTGTGCTTACGAGACGCTACTGGGAAAACATTAGCTACAGGCGGCCGAAGTCGGGAAGGATTGGGCGGCAAGCACACAGTCGATGAAGTATAGATCCAGCCTAGGTTACCCTGCACTTGCAAGACAGATCGAAGGAGGAAGCCGAGACGTCAGGTTAAGATTCCAGTGGAGATGAAGACCATCAGACAAAGATTCTGAGGATTCGAGACAGAGTCCAAGAGAGAGATGGAGTCATCTGGTTGAAACACGAGAAGGGAGACATTTCTTGATGAGCAGCTCTACAGGTGTACGAAAAAGACTTTCTAAATTAAAGACTTTTAAGCGCTGGAAGAACACTTCAGGCAGGTCATCGATAGTTGACGACGGTGGACCCGTAGGGGAGCACTTCCTATTTTAAGACGTGCCCCGGCATTACCAGCATCTAGTCTTTAGACAAGCAATTATTGGAGCCGGCCTATGAGGCGCAAAAGGACAGATGGCATTACCAAGAACCGGAGATAGTGCAACTGAACCTCAGAACGGACACGAAGGAGCGTCTTCAATGAGACCTAGGGCAGTGAGGGCGATCGGAGTGAAGGTTCAGGTTGGCATATCACAAGAAAAACTACAAGTTTCAGGAAATAAGATTTTGAACCCCAACCAACTATGGACATTTTCGGGGAGTAGTCCGCTTCCCATTACTCAATAGGGCAATTCCTCGCACATAATTAAGGGAGCCATTGAAAGGTGACTAAAACACCAGAAACGGCGACTACCCGAGCTAATGATAGAGGCAAGAACACTTTCCGGCCAAGTCCCATTAATTGATCATAACGATATCGTGGAAATGCTGCACGGACCCATATATATAGAAAGAGAAAGAGAATCACCTTGATACTAAACCAGATCGAGCCCGGGATCCTCTTGGAAATGGGAAGATCTAGGATAGGCGGCCAACCTCCTGGAAAAAGCGATGTGCATAGACCAGGTGAGTAAGGATGCAGCTCCGTGGACCGCTCGTCGGGCCTGATAGGTGGTGGTATCACACCCTTCTCAAAGGAACCGTACGTGACACTCTCGCGTCATACGGCTCCGTCCCGGAATCAGGACCCTTCTTTCCTTTGACCAAGGGGTTCTCGAACCAACCTGTCTTCCTTTGGTAAGCGATTTCTTTTCATTCATTCATTGATTGATGAAAGGTACCTGTAGCTTTCTTTCAAGTCCAAGCGCTAGCGGTAGAAGCGAGTCGCCAGAAGAAAACCTCCGGCCCGGTTTTTCCCCACTACCCAATTACGTTACGACCACTGAACAAACTTGGTTGACGAACATGGTTTATGCGCCGCTAATGTAGCGGCTTGTCGAGCATTTGACAAAGTCACACCATCCATTTCAAATGGGATTTGTCCCGTGGACACACGAGCAATCCAACCCGTAGGATTTCCTTTTCCTCTTCCCATTCTTACTTCTGTAGGTTTCCCGGTAATAGGGAGATCTGCGAGAACTCTTACCCATATCTTACCATTTCTTCGAAATTGTCCGCTCATAGCACGATGGAAATGTCCGATTATAGCCCGGCGCGCTGCTTCAATGGCTCGATATGAAAGACGACCAGCTCTACAACTTTTAGTGCCATATCTTCCAAAACCAAGTTGTGTACCGTCCGGTTTGCAACCTCTACTACATCTGCCTTTACGATATTTACTATATTTCGTACGTTTCGGATATAGCACGTCCTTTTCATTTTTTACTATAAGAAATCCACACTTTGACACCTAAGATTCCGTAACGAGTAGAGACTTCCGCAGAAGCATAATCGATTTTCTGGTTTAATACATTACAAGATGTTTTTCCATACTTTCCGCATTCAGTTCTAGCAATTTCTGCACCTTCTAATCGACCTGAACAACATATACGGATCCCAAAAACCCCCTTTTTCATTACTAATGGAATATTATTAACTATTTTACTAAAAATGGAACGAAATGATCTTCTTTTGTTTTTCGGTTGAAAAGATATGTCTTGAGCAATCGGAGAAGCACTTTGATAAACAGATTTGATCTTGACCGATTCAATTAAGGTATTAGTGTTTGTTCTATTAGACAACAAAGATCGCATTTTTTTCACTTCGTTCAAATAAGAGTTGTACCCGTACGGAATTCTTCTGTTTTTCAGTATGATCTCTATCATCATCTCTATTCCCTTTATCAATTCTCTTATCCCACCTAGATCTATGAATTTTTCTATCAATTTCATTACCTTATCCTTACCCATGAGGTTCCAACATTTTCTCCTTAATTGACCTAAGAGTTGTTCCCGGCCATCTTTTAAAAATAGGTTATTAGACACTGACACTCCATCCCTTGGAAAGAAAAAGGTAGCACCGAAGAAAGGAAAGAGCGAGATGGTGGTTTTTCTTCTTCCCGCGAAGCGAAGAGCATTCGCTTGGCGAATGAAGTGGGTCAACCTCTTTTTGGCTTCGGCCAAACACTTTTTCTCGCTGGTCGAGCTTTCCACAAAAAAAGCGATGCGAGAACGTATTCTCTTATCTAAGCTTCTTGCCTGTGCATTAGCTCTTTTCATCGTAGATGGTTCAACCACGCCCGGTGCCCCGAAATGATTGAGAACTAGGACGGGATCGAAATGAATTTTTTTCTTTGTATTCAATAAGTATTGCATGACCGAATAATTCAAGGAAGGGCGCACTGCAGAGAGGGTCCTTTTAAGTAGATGACTTGTCGGGCCGTCGTAGCGGGACTTCTTTGGGAAAAAGAACTTGAATAACTTCGTTTTTTTGAAGGAATCGTCATTTTCTATCAGAAAGGCTATGTCATTTACAACCTCGGCGTATTTCGGATGCTTGAAGGCCCCGCTGACCCGAAGTGATTTAGAAAGATTCTTCTTTATCGATGGTGATCGGTCATGGTATCCATAGCGTTGCTTCTTTTTTGGCCAAATCCTGATTTCGTTTTGCTTTTTCTGGTCGTCGAGCCTGATCGACTCGACTCTTTTCCCGGCCCTCCGGCCTCTCACTTCGTTTCGTTCTTCTTTTCTACCGTCGCTTGAATAAAGACACTCGATCGGCCCGACTTTCCCAAATTCCCACCACCGGCCCTTCTTCTTTCCGGGTCTGGATTTTTCGCGTCGTTTCCGTCGTTGTGGTCGACGAGGAAGAAAGAAATGAATGAATGTTCTTTTTTGAAAATGTATAATAATACACCTACCGAGGCGAAAGCCAAAGGTAAGTCTCGTAGGTGGACGTATCGAACCGAAATAAGATCTCAGATTGATATCTTGATATACTAATTTACCATAATAATAAATAGAGTCAATGGTGACTCCGCCGTGGGAAGAACTGCTTCTTTCTTGCTTGATAGGGGGGCTCCCTTTCACCAACGCAGACTAAAAGTGCTCTCCGAACCGTGCAGGATAGTCACCCATCACACGGCTCTCAAACCCAACCTGTGGTGAATCCCGGGAGACAAAGTCAAAGCGCTTGATCCTTTGCCCTATACTTTGAGATGCTCCTCCCCGCCGATCAAGCAGCGACGCTGCTCGTAATAGGCTTAGCCTTAAGCCGCTATCGTTCGGTTCGGATAAGTCAAGTCCCTTCGGTCGGTTCGCTCAGGTGGTCTTCCCTTATCTTCCCTAACGTTCAGAGTTGTTCTGGTTTGAGAAAGGAGCACCGGCCGAGCGCCCTGAATGAATAAGAAATGGACAGCAGAGGAAAGAAATGAATTCTTTTTTGACCGAGTTGAAGCTAGCAACATGTCGATTACACACCCGGAGGTTGGTAAGAACTGAGGGACAATGCCCTCCTAACCTAAGTGGGCCTACCAGCGAAGCAACTGGTACTTGATCGGGCGGAGGGCGGTTTGGTTTCGTGCAAAGCCCTCGCAGCAGCAGGAAGAGGCAGTTGTCATTTGAAAGGAAAGGCCGGGTTCCAAACCTGCGCACCCTTATGAAAAAGCCCTTTCTATTCTATTAGTAAAGCAACCTTTTTTTTGCCTTTATTGAGGCGCTCTAAGCGGCTTACTTACTAATAAAGCGGCAACAAGCACCTTCTTTCTCAAAGTCAAGTTTCTCGCTTCTTGCTTTAGAAAGATTGCAACGTTAGCTCTTTACTAAACTAATAGAATAGAATCAAGTAAAGGGGACTCTATCATGATCTTACGAATTTACAACTCTCTTTACTGAGCGAGACTCTATCCATATCCCTATTAGTGGTTCTTCGTTTTTTTCCATTCTATCATTTGTTTGACAGCTTAGACTAGGCTCCATTTTAGATAGGTTTTCGGTCTTAATCAAGATAGGTCAGGGGCGCGTCGGAACGGTCGGTAGCTGCTTAGTCTCATCCGAGAGTCTAATCTCTTTGTACTGCTTTTTTTTCAAAGAAAAAAAAAGAAAGAAGGGGGGGTCGATTTAGGCTCCTTCCCTTCCACTGCATAGCTGCGCTAGCAGGTACTACGAGCCCTCTGTCCCACGCATCTAAGCAGCTCGCGCGGTTCACCGGTTCCACCGAAAACCCTCATTTGTTGAAGCGGAGCATAGTGCGCTTTAGGCGCCGAGCGAGAAGTCTCTTCTTTCCTTTCGGTTTCTTCACTGATCTGAAACTTTTCACTTGTTTTCTTATTGATTCCAGGGGCGGGGCGGCGGCGTTCTTGAATGAAGTCTATCCGAACCGAATTAGCACTTCTCAGATCAGGCTAGGCCTCTCCAGCTGAGCTGGGCGCCGGGGCCCTGGATGCGCTAGCGATCGGCACATAGGGGAGTGGGTTGTCCGGGTTCTCGGCCTGGTATCCTGCACCTTGCGTTCATGATATCTACATTCAACTGTGCCCCGGAGACACGGTCAAAGCACGCCCGCCCAGTGTGCTTCTTTCACGACATGCTCTGGTCCCGTCTTCCAGTGGTCTTCTAGCGTTAGAAGAAGTCGTGTCCGTTCTGGACATCTGCAACGTCCTCCCACGCCCTTTTTAAAAAAAAATATGGGAAAAACTGAAGGAAAAGACTGACCCATTCGGTGACTTTCGCGGTCGCCCTCACTGAACCGACTTGAATCTGAACTACGATTCAGATCAAGTCTTACCGAAATCGGATTTCCTTTTCGTGCCATATAGGAACTCCACCAAGGAAAGGAGATTACTAAAGAGGCTCTACTACGTAGTTATAGTTAGGCTTTGGAAAGGTGTGATCCCAGGAAAGAGAGTCTTCAACCGGAATCTAGGCCTCCTAGACCTGCTCTCTCGCCCAAGCCTCATAGCATTCATATTCCAAGCACTAAGTCTTCCTTGCCTGCTCAGATGCGATGCGTCAATCCGCCTATCTGTACCCTTTTCCTCGCATCTAGTAGTTCTTGGTAGGAGGGAACTAATACTGTAGATAAGGTTCATTGCTATTTGCTCTCCCGTTACGCTAGCACTTAAGAGACTATTATCTTAGCCCAGAGTGATCCCCCACTACCAAAAGACGTGGAGACATGTTTATCTCGTCAGCTCCTTACCTTCACGTCACTTCCTTGAACTCCCTTAAGGAAATCCCAAGCTCCACCACTCGAAAAGAAAAACTACACAACAACAAGGCAATGGGGCCTACAGAGCCCCATTTATACCACCACTCAAAACACCAATTCATTAGCGAAACTCAGCCCTATTCACTTACGAAGCAACCGGGCTCGCCTCAACAAGAGAAGCAGCATCCCGTAGGCTCAAAAGAGCAAAAAGAGTCGAAAGAAGAAAAGTGCTCTCTTTAATATGTTTCTCTACGATTCTAGTTCTCTTCTTTATGATTATCGATTTACATCTGACACCAAGAATTTACGAGTGAGCATTACACCAAACAAGCCTATGAGCCTTAACCCCACGAAATCCCTTTGTTAATCGCTTTGTTGTCTTGAAATCAGGAAAAAGAAGTCAAAAAGAGGCGCCTTCTCACGGTGCTCCACTAGAGTGGTAGCCAAGCCAATGGCTGAATCTTCTTCGTCAAATGATTTAGCGCTTAGCTACTAAATAGAAGTTTATATAAATAAGTAGCTTCAACCTGCTCTTACAAGACGAATCTCTTTCTATACTCTATTTACTATGCTATGAAAAGCATCTCGAAAGACAAAGAGAATGTTAACAGTTTCATAAAAGCAAGGGGATTCGCTAAGCAGCTAAGCAAAAATCCTTTACCCGGAAATCATAGATCTACGAAATGAGCGTAGTGTTGAACTCTTTCAGTAAGCACCCCTTCCGAAAAAAATCCTTGATTGCCATCGAAAGCAGGCCTTAGGCCGATTAAAGCCAGAACCCTAGATGCAGAGAATCCGCTGTTAGGAATCGATTTCATTACAAATAGTTCAGTCGGGAGAGAGCGGCGGGGACATATATCCCTTGTAAGGCTTAGCTACGTCCCGAATTTCGACTACCCTCGCCCGGGGATCTTGTCTTCCTCTCACATGCCATATTCCATAAGGTGAAGCAAGAGCCTAAACTGTGAGACCGCAGGAAGAGCTCCGCTCAACGTATATAATCACCGTGTACGCTTGGGCCGGATCTGGGTATGATTGGTCCCTGCTACGTCATCTAGCCTACAGGTTTCCGCTTCTAACTTTCCCTTCGACTAGTTGTCTGTCGCCTCTTTGCACACCCGCCAAAAAGGTTAGTGTTCTGAAAGTGTTCACCGGACCGTCTTTGTCCGCTGATGTAATGGGCATGCTCTTTAATCCCTGCATTCCTGTCAACGCTTTAGTCTTCCCGGTTGTCTGTGTTGCTGGTTCTGCTCGTGATGGAGAAAGACATGCAAGCGATTACAACAGCCTCCGTATTAGCCTTACCCCTTGATATGGAGGAAGTCACTGAAAGCTCTGACTCGGATGAGGTGGCTCCTTGTCTCTTTCTCTGCTTTGCTTTGGCCGGAAGTCAACTTCCTAAAGAAAGAAGAGAAAAGAGCCTTCAGGAAGCCACTTTCCCAAGGTAGGCGCACTAGCCTTTTTTTTTACTTTTTTTTAGGAGTTTTTTAACCTGGTATTCGTAGAGATGCCCACTATCACTATCAATGAGTTACATTAGTCAACCTAACATTTACACCTTCAAGCTTTGTACAGAACTCTGTATCAGCTTGGTCAGTCATAGCTTCACGGTTAGAAATCCTCGTTCACCACCTACATGCTATCGGGGGGCCGAACCCGCTCCTCCGCGGAGAAGAAATCTTCCGGAAAGTTCCCATGATAGTTTGTTGGTGTTTCGATCAATGCACTTGCCATGGAGGCTATGCTTTCGCTCTGCACCATCAATCTAGAAAGCATAATCTAAGATTAGTTTGGGATGGGATCCGCGATATTGAACCCAATCCACTAGAACTATACCTGCAGCTCTAGCATTATAAAAAGTTTTGTTAGGCCTGAGGGTGACTCTTGAAAGACAGTTCCGGGAGTGAAGGTTGCCAAGTTCGGGGACTTCCCTGCTATATCAGCTACAACAGCAAATAAAGCAACTTTCGCACCAAGGGCATACTTAGCTGCAGCACCAGTATCAACAATAAATAGCTTTTTCCCTTTAGCTATTCAAGCAGCAACTCTTGATTGACCTCGGCGCGGTATATGAGTTGTTTATAGTTTCTATATACTGATTACCCGGTTAACCAGGAAAGCGGCTAATCCAGGGTTCGAGTTCTGTTCCTGACTTATACATCTTCAACTGTGTATTCCTATTCTGCTTCAACAGTTACGCCGACAAAAGCAGGTATGACTTATGTGGCATTTTTACTTCAATCAGATGATTTAATAGCAGCACCGGCGGCTATTCACCCTAGAACTTCATTCGGCTCCGAAAGCTGCTTCTCTTTATTTAGTTTTCGGATAGAAGTTCTTGAAAAGAAAGAAAAAGTAAGTCTTCCTTATGTTATGCAAGGCGAAAGAACACCAGGCTATTTACGAAAGGATAAAATGACTCAAAGGACTGAGTTAGGGCACAGCTGCCGGTTCCCCCAGCATCTCAAGTTTTTAGGCGGAGACGGGATTCGAACCCGGCAGATCATGAGCCTGATGAGTTGACCATTACTCTACCCCGCTTCTTCTTCTCTTATGATATTTCTCGTTAAAGGATCACTCCTAAATACAGCAGTGATCTTATATACGATACGATAGACCGACCAAGGGAATCCCGGGTAAGATGGTTATATAAGATGTTGTACAGGCGGTCTCGACTGAGTTCCGGGTGAGGATAGTTGCCCACATACCTTCCGTGAAGAAGGATCAAGTCGAGTGTAGGTCGATCCACATTGTTAGGGGTATTGGGGTCGCAACAGAGCGGAGCGTTGCTAAAGTAGGTGCGCGCTCTGCCCGGGTACGAGAGGCTCATGACATTGCTTCTCCTAAAAAAGGTAAGAAAAGAAGAAGGCAATGTATCCAGCTCTTATATACGTAACCGCTTGGTTACGGCTGAGGCCTATATTCGAGGTTCGTAGGTGGGTTCGGGTAACCACTTCGACGATACCTACAGGGGGCTGAGCTACCCTTCAACATTGACCAGGTTATCAGCCTAGGGAAAGCGCAGTCGATAGTGCCCTTCATAGAACGGTGCCTATGGGAGGAACTAGAGGGGTACTTTTCACTTTATGAATCTGCTACTGAAGAAGAAAGACTTATTCACGATTGCTCCTGGGTTAGAGTTAGCTAGCCCTCCTTCTGAGCCAGGATCAAACCTTCTTTTGTTTGGCCCCGGAACACTAACACAATCACGCTTCCTTGCTTGCTATAAGAAATGATGTCGCATATCCGCTCCGCTTTTTCTTAGTACCTATTAGTCGCGGATGAGTTGTTAGGAAGGGAAGGCGGAAACTGCGCCTCTTTCTACTGGTACAAGGGAGAACCTATCAACTCCTCTTACAATAGCAGCATTACATGGTATGGTTGAGAACTCCCAGAAAGTCCAACCTAACACTCTTCCACTCAAGGAATGGACAGACCAGAGGAAAGCACCTTTACAATGCCAATACCATAAGCGGATCCAGCTCCAGACAGTTGGACGACAGATAGAACGCCTTGATAGGAAGATGGGTCAGTGAGGCTATGAGCAAGAACGACATTCATTTTTCTTGTATTTATATACGAAATTTCCAAAGCTCACTATAATCTATCTAGAGTGCCAATGATAGGAGGCCGACAAAGGTGTACGGAAGAAAAGGTAATAAGACCTTCGCTAGTTTCCCGTTACCCAGAGGCAAATCAACAAGCCAGCAACCGTTCAAAAACCCGAGAAAGCTATCATCTCGCGCGGATCCATACCCATAACCACCGGCATCCTCACTAATTGGAGATAGGTGCGTCCAAGTCCTTTCTTTCTCTTTCTTATTCATTCATTATTTATTGGCTGGCCTAACGTGATCAATGAGATTACGTTTATAGCGCATGTTATGATTCCAGTGTGAAGTATGCCAGCGAAGGTAGCAGTGGTTGCGGTTGATCCCATTTCAGTAGTTGGAAAGCGGCCTGGTAGTAAATTCATCCAGTTTTATCATGAAGCCGTCTTATTGGAGGGCAATCGACTGAGAAACTAAACCCATGATGATTTAGTTAGAGGTGTTAGGTTGGAGATTCTTCGAATGCCCCTTTATGGGAGGGCAATGAGATCAACATCTGGCTTTCGAATGCACCTTGCTACTCCTACGAGCTATACTGGTTTATCCGTTTCTGGGCGTAGGCCAGTTTTCTATTATCACCCGAGGCCACTCATGCACGCATGCATAGCAGCTGTCAGCATTTGGGAAAAGGTCTCTTACCCATTCTGTATAAAAAAGTGTACGTTGCCATTAGTTCTTAGAGTTCTTAGAAGCGATGTTCTGTCATTCCAAATTGATCGATATCTGCCATTGTTCGTTTGTGATGCCCCGTTGGATTTGTTCCAAGAAATGGAGTGAAGGCATTAGCTTACTTAACGGTAGTGTGGATAAGCAAATGTAGATTTTGTGTGCACAAGCGTCTGTCCCTTCTTTTGTTCCGGTCTTCGCTTGTGTTATTACTTATGTGTTCTGACATGTGAGTAGAAGCGCAGTGCATTCGCTTTCCACTTAACTTACTTCAACAAACCGGCAAGGGTTGAAGAGCCATAGCTAGCAGAGGCACTCATAGTGCTAGTTCCAGAGCTAAAGTTTACCAGTTGAAGCGCTTGATTCCCATTTGATGATGTGATTCATAACCAAATGACCCACCCGTGCGTGAACCAGCGAAGAAAGGCAAAGGTAGAAGGACGGTTTCAACTGCATCGTAGCGCTTGATATGGTGTCTTGCTACTTGCCCGCATCAGAGCAAGCAGAGGTGGAGACAGCAGAGTCAAAGGTAACATATAGCGTTCCCGCTGGATCGCCCTAACTAGTCATATTGGTATGCATCTACTAGCCCGGGTATCGATATGTTACTTAAGCTGGTGAACTACGTGAAGGAAAGCTGCCTTTGTCTCTATCTATGATGCTATAGATCATCTTGATATAGCAGCGGGGAAATAGGTGTTGCTGCCTCTGCTCCTTCTACCTTTGCTTCTCCTGCTTGGGTCTCGCTCACGGATCTCAACCACGAGACTCAGAATCACGCTCACGAGGCCCTAACAGAGAGAAGGTACACTAGGTGAGGTGGCTAGCTTTGTCCGACTGGGCGGCTATCGACAATGTTGACCTTTTTTTAGGTCGCTTTATCCCTATAATGATCATCTGTATCTGGGTCTCGATCTTACCTAGGAGGTGAGGGTTAAACTGTATAAGCTACTGGGTAAACCGGCTAGGGATATGAACTCATAAGGGCCTTAACTACTTATGCTGGGTAGAAACCTTGGACTGTAAAGGATGCTTCAACGCAAGGTACTGGTGCTCTTTGGTATGCTGCTATAGGCTCTAGTTAGGACCTAGATATGAACCAACATAAACGACTGGGCCGGAGGCTATGTGTATGCCTTTGCTACCTCTACTGATGTGGGTGATGCTTATGCACTACTTGGAACTGGAACGGACCGCCTATACCTCTGATGCCGCGGCAAAGGCACAGGTTCCTTCGGCGGCAGGAAAGGCAGTTGACTTCGTTAACCCTCTTTAGAGCAAACACGCAATACACACGGAGGCAGCGTCTGCCCATTGATAGATGGCCCTTCCCCTGATAGGGACCGATTCGCGATGTTAGATAGAAGTACATTGACTAAATGAACGAAAGCCCACTGACTCGCCGATTAGAGACGCACTTATACAGGCCGAAAGGGTGTGTTCGCTTATATACTAGTCGTCGAGTCGACAGCTATACCGAGCGAGAAGCCTAAAAGCAGCATTGGATGGTATTCCTAGAAAGGCTAAGGCCTGTGTTAAGCTTATTACAGCGGAAGAATTGATCCTGCATTCCGACTGAAATCGCTACACCAGCTCTGCTGGCGCGGATAAATCGGGAGCAGAAGCGAGGCAGGACCGCTGATCAGCAAAGGAAGCAATCTTTTTTTTCTATCTTCGTCTAGCTTACGGACTTAAATCCGTAAGTTTGGTTATCTGAGCTAGGAAAGACCTCGCCTTCCACTCTAGATGCGGAGAATCGTTAGGAACCAAGCTTATTTCATTATCCGACTAGGTTGTAGGCAAGCTAGACCATACGCACGGGGAACCCACACCCCTCAGTGCAGCTCACCGCATCCTTTCCGTCTTTTTCTTGCAAAAAACCCCCAATGTGCTTTCCATTCATGAGTTTACTTATGAGGAGAGGAAAGAGTCCTCATGAAGGCTATTAGAAGCTGCTTTACACTTTGTTTTATAGGTGACGACGTCTTCCTTTCGCTCTTGCATCTATTCCAACTAGTGTTCTATCTGCCCGACAAAGTCCCTATCTAGGGCCTATTGACTCCTCTCTGTTCTTCTTTAATCTAATCGCTCATTTGTCTTTGCTCGCTAAGCTCCCTCCTTTCTCGTTTATCCGTCCTATGTTCAAAGCTCGATTCAGAATAGGGAAGGGGGTGAAAGAAGGGGGCGAAAGCCTAGTCGACTGCTAAAGGGGTCAGCTCTCTCGTGTGCGAAGGAAGTTGGTGTCGCCGCACCGGTATCAAGAGCAGTAAGCTGCAGATCGAAGATGAATTAGAGTGAGTGACGTGTCTGCCTTGTCTTAACTCCTTCTCTTTCG
This sequence comes from Macarthuria australis, assembly GCA_900322265.1. Classification (NCBI taxonomy): domain Eukaryota; kingdom Viridiplantae; phylum Streptophyta; class Magnoliopsida; order Caryophyllales; family Macarthuriaceae; genus Macarthuria; species Macarthuria australis. The sequence continues at coordinate 84,367 of ONZE01028369.1, forward strand.
TCATAATCTATACCCACTCATCTATGGGAAAGTTGATAATGAGGCGAGAAAGAAGGAGATTTTACCAAAATATCAATAAAGAAGAGTTCATGGACGCTGAGCTGGGCTAGTCTTGTTTTAGTGTCGCCAAGCAGCCCGGCGGAAGAATCCCTATTGGATCTAGAGTAGCTCTTCCACTGCGGATAGATCTAGCTCAGTGGACTTTCTACTTGCTTATTTGGAAGAAGTCTATCCAATTTGATTGAATCAACAATAAATTAACGTGAAACGCGCTCGCACTTTCTACTTTTATCCCGCCTCCCCTCCCATGGTCAAAGATTCTCACGGCCTTTTCCTTAGGTGATGAATGATCGCGCCCCAATCAAGCAGGGAGGGCTTCAAGCCACTTCGTAAAAAAGGGAAGAAGTTTCGGTTTCGTTTACTTTCCAGGTTCGGGAGAGGGGAAAGGCATTGTTGAAATTACACAGCGAACTCGATCAATGGCAGTACTTGAACATCACATTCGCGAAAAACCTGGTAACATCACCCCCTAGCCCTAGCAAAGGGGAGAAGCCAATCGGTCTGCATCTGCATTTAGCATTGCCTTCACCTTTCAATGGAGCAGTAGAGGTTCCCTCTTAAGAAGTTCGATCAATAGTCTTATACCTCGTATCCTTCAAGTCTTTTCCGGCAGAAAAGGAAAAGGCTTAATCTACACCTTTAAAGGGCCTCTTTTCTTATTGATTTGACATCTTGTCTTGCGTGTGCCGTCTTCTTAATAGCGAATGAAGGGGCGATGATCCGCCCACACACATTGGTAGTAGGAGAGGCAGCCATTTGGGGCCTATCCATTCCATACCCAAAGGCAACTCAGAATGGCTATGAATAGTATAGTTAATCGCCGGTGCTACTTCCTTAGTGAAGTATCCCATTTCGACTTCTGTAGGGTTTGTTTGGGAGTTGGTAAGATTCAAGTTCCGTATGCCGTAAAGGGACTCCATTTTCCTCCGCCACATTGATTGGCCGTTATCCACTCTTTTCTTTCAAATAAAATGGCTTTATCCCGTAGTTGTCGATCAAGAGGGATAGGTGGTATTCCCCCCTCTCCTTCAGGACTCATTCGTGATCATCATACCCCTGGTCAAGGGTTTTCAGATTTTCGTTATCCTTCCCCTTCAACCTCCGGTGGAACTTTATTTGACACACCCTTCCATATAATATAGGGTTGGACTTTGAAACCAAAGTTCTCTGCCTCGTGGCCCTATCTGCCATACCTACTACTACTCATAGCTCTACCCACTTGACCCAATGTCGGGAGAATTTGCTTATCGTGCCTCCACTGCTGTAGTTGACGTTACAGCTGGATCGGTTCATGCTTTGGCGAGCAAGCTCTAAAGCGCGCTTTGGGCTGGCATTGAGTGGTACCATACATCATCCCCTTATAATAGCGAAACTCAACAAGGCAAGGCTCGACGCGAAGCACAAAAGCTAATAAGGCGCATTAATCAGGCTTTGAAGGTCACACAATCAGGCTATTCGACCGACAAAACGTAGGAATTAGTGCGTGCTGAAAAATGGACTCGGTAGGAAAAAGAATCTTGCATCTATCTCAAGTTGCTCCCTTGAGCGATCTATCCATGGTTTTGTGACGTCGAGTTTGCTCTATTCTCTTAGCTCGGGCTCAATTCAAGCTTCGCTTCGCGCATGATAGCGGCATTATTGGGTAAGGAAATCGCTCGCTAGTGCACCTCACCCCAGGTTCACGTCGCTAGGTCAATTCATGCTTCGACGCACTCCCGCCTCGTGTTTTCGACAGAGTGTTGTGCCATACTTCGAGAATGACACGGTTCGAAGGAACTCTAACTCATTTGGGCGAAAGCCCCTACCGCGGATCATTGCTTGTTAGCTCGGCAAGGTCAAGGCTAGTAGCCCGCTCCGGTTTCTGAGATTGATGTGCTGCTTACAGATACTGAGATTCATGCAGGTGTGGACGAAGTTGACGGAAATCGACCACCTACAACTCTGTTGTTAGGCTTTCCTTGTTCTGTTCATAAATAGAGTGAGTTGGCTGGCACTCGTAGTCTTACGTGTTGGGAGTAATAGGTTTAGGCTTGAGCCTTCCATGGGTGCGGTGCAACAATCGATAAGTGTTTCCAAGTAGGGTAGGCTGACGCATTAGGTTTTCGAGAATAGGTCCTAACTAATGAAATGGAAGCCTTTTTAACTATGTAAAACTTTCCACATGGCTGTTGACCTTCACAGATCGTCATGGTTCGCTAACACCCACCCGATTTTCTTCCAGCCTTCACGGATGCCTTATGTTGAATGCGCCTAAAAGCGCCAGCTAGTCAGGGGTGTAAGACCAATCATCCTTATCCTATAGTTCCAACATCAAGGCTAGAAGCAAGCTTTGGTTTCTGATATTGACGTGCTGCTTACAAAGACTGGGAAAGGACTCTTGGGAATAGACCTCTTTTTTAGGGCTTCCTTTTTTCTCTGAAACCATAGGATTGGTCAACCACTGCTGACGTGTTGTTGTAGCTCCAGCTAAAGCTTTACATGATTGGGAAGATGCTAAGGCGCTTCCCCTCGCCTATGAAAGAGATGATTGTATCTATCGCTATCGGCCATAGTGAGAAATGAGTGCAATCTTGACCTCCTCCATTTGGAATCAGATGAATCCAACTGAGGAATGTAAGCCAACCACCGGTCCTAAACTACTATATAGTATTGTAGCGCTTGCTATAGCTGCTCACGAATGGGAGGATGCCTTTTGGCTTCGACCGGCGCTTGTGGGCTCATAGATATAGACCTAGAAAGACCCAGAACAGAGTTGTTGGCTGCTTAGGGAAGAACCAGACATCGGCTGATGAATGGCATAACTTTTTACTCCAAGTGAGCTTTAAAAGCTGACCTAACCTTACCGGTAAAGGAGAGAAAAGGCGCGGGCAGGTGAGATGGACCGAAAGTCCTTAATAACCCAATCAGTTACTAATTCCAGAACAAAAACTTATCTACGACAAGCCTCGACTTGTGTGCTTCTGGTATTAGGCATGTCGATAGAACCAGAGTTTAAGATATATAGGCGGCTTCGGAAAGAGCCAACTAACATAATTGATCTCTTCCACCGGCTTGGACCTACATAAGACTTCCACAGTCACCAACTAATAGCGACTCCTCCAACTCCAACCTAACTGATTCATGAGGCTTGGAGTATATAAGATCTTCACCGACCACCGACTCACATATCCTTGGGGCAGCGATTTCTCTCAGAAATGAGTCCCACGTATGTAATATTCCAAGACTGGAATATTACACACACTGACCAATAAACCCTCCCGTATATGGGCTAAAATAAAGACTCGGGAAAGGCGAAGACAAAAGCATGGATTTACTTTCTTCTACGACTAAACCTGAATCACCCCGGAGTGAGCTGTTTCATAAGGAGCTCATATCATCCGGCAGAGCAGAGCTTTCATGCCGGAGAAGCCTTTTTCTTTCTACGCCCCCTTTCCGTACCGTAGGTGGCATCTTGTCTTTACTAGGTCTAGTTCCCCATTAAAGAGTAAATGGGCGCTATTGAGCGGATCTAGTCCCATTTGAAGCAACTATGCAGAGTCAAGCTTAATGGCTATGAGTGAGTTGGTCTATAATCATTTAACTTAACTACGTCAAACCTCAGTCTCAAAAACCAGCTCGGTAAAAACCAAGCGTGCAAGTATGGCTAATGATAGTTACATCTTGATCTCTCTATAAGCTCCTTTAATTGCCATATAAATAAATCGGCGGGAGTGGCCTTAGCTTACAGTACTCTTATGAGTGCCCAGAGGGAAGTATTCATGAAGGAGGGGCCAATCATCATATCTTTGGGACAGAAGCGAACTCTTTTGTCCCATTTAGTAAAGGGAAATAGTTAGGTCATTAGCCGAGTTCGTAGGTGACCCAGGTTAGTAACGGAGTATGACATAAGTCTGAGTCACCGATTCAATTCCATCGAACCTCTTTTGGCCCGAGAAATCCCAATAGGAGATGTAGGTCAGTCGATTCACTTATCTACAAGATAAGATAAAAGACAAGCTTTCACTAACCTGAGCTCCCAGGCTCACCGATGGCCATTTCTTCCCAAGCGCCTCTCTTACAGAAGCGAAAGCGATGCGCCCTATTGACCAGCCGAAGAGCATCCTTATAAAAGAATGAATGGGAAGCAGGTCCGGTCTGCGTCAGTTCTCTTTACTTCACCCCCCACGTACTTTTCATTCTGTCTCTAAACTTCCCTTTTCATTTTACCGCTTTAAATTCCAGATATAAGTAAAATCTAGCTTTATGTTTTGAGGATCATCCGCCAAAGACTTTCAAATGAGAAAAGTAGGAAAAAAAGACTCTCTTTCGTTACCCGCGGGATTTCAACAATCAACAATGATCGAGTAGAACGGCCCACTTTCTTTGATCCACTAGAAAGGAAGACGATTGAGCGCTTGGATAGGCCACTAGCCAGAGTAGCAAGCAGCCAATAGGTATACTGCACACCAACCTACTCTCGATGAAAAAAGATCACACTTTGGTTGCAACCGATCTCTCACTGGAAGACGAGACCTGCTAGCCACAACTTCCTTCATACCAAAAGTCCTCAACCTCCGACACAGAGACTTCCACAGAGGTGCCTACCATCCACCTCTTCCTGGAACGGAGAGCAGATAGCTTACTATCGCCTATTCCTCTTAGTGCTTCCCTTCGGTAAAGGAAGAAGAGAAGAGATAAGAGGGTGCTTGCAGATTCGATTGATTATACTACGACTTGGGCAAATCTCAAACTATTAAACGAAAGGAATTCGGACTTTTTAAAGAAGAAATTCTCCCCCTAGGAGCAATAGACCTTTATAAGGGATAAAGAGGGACTCCTAGGGGGTTCCCCTGTCGGGGGTCTTGCTGCCAGCCTTCGGGAAGGGAAGGAGAAAAAAGTTCCCTCATAACAATAAGATCTATTCACATGCCGATGCCAGCCGCTTAGCTACTACTACCAGCTAGCCATCCGCTTACAGAGCAGGATAGGACCTAAGGTCGTGAAGCGAGTAAACTCGCCCTCGCACACAGACGCCAGTACTAGACCTAGCACAAAGACTAATAAGGGAAAGAATCGCTACCACTACTAGTTCGACTACTACCAATCCGATAGCTACCCCAGCTTAGCTACCAGTTTTGGGAGAGCTAATAGTCCCTTGCCCTGCTATACGCTTAACTACATAAAGGGGGGTATTACCGCATGCGGGAAAGCAAGAATAAAACGAAAACAGCCTTACAATCAGATTCAGTCTAATGCCGATGCTTTGGGGGCAGTTAGATAAGAAGTTGGTTCGAGCTAATAGTTCCTTGCCCTGATAGCCGGTTGGGCTACCAAAGCGAGACCAGGCTAATGGTGGGTCAGACCCAACGCTATCCTTGGACCAGAGGGAGTGGTGCCTAAGCCGCAGCGAAAAAAAAGAAGAAAAAAGGGACTTTGTGTGCCACTAGTGAAAAGGAGGTAAGCGAGGAGCATGCAGCCGATGGCGCGAGTGGCAGTAAGAAGTACCAGATTTGGGAGACTTGCTAGCTCTCTTCTTCGACGACCGAAGGGAAGCACTAAGAGATGATGCTTCCAATGCAACTAGCGATGTGTATCGGCACGCACTTATTCGTCTGTGTCGTCTTTGCTTTTCGTACCCGATCCGGAGATTTGTGCGGCGCAAGGGCTTTCTTTCCAGTCCCAAGCCGGAGCCGAGCCCGGAAGCTTTAGTCGAACCCAAAGTCTTTGTAGGGTCCCTTATTTCTCTCTTGTTCTAAGACCTACTAATTGAGGAAGAAACGGGGAGTAGGCCCATTTAAGGGAATAGGAATCAGTCCTGCCTTGCCACTACGCCCCTTTAGTCGGTATTCAAGGTACCCAGGATGAGAGGGATGGAAGAAGACGAAGACCGATCGCCATTATAGTAGCGAACCTACGCCCTCCAATAAAGCCTGAGATAACCCACTAAAGAGAAAAGAGCTTTCGTGCGCTCTCGGTGCTATCGGTTCCCTTCCTGTGCTTCTAGTAAAGAGCACTTGAGCTCAGTGCTTCTATCGGGTATGAAATGGGAAGCCCTTCCAGTGTCCCTACTGTCTTGAGAAATTAGATGCCCGGTACAGAGAAAAGAGAAGTGTGATTGCCTTTCCGGGCTCGGTTATCGAGTTTGCCTCCCCTCTCTCTTTACTCATCTTATGTTGCGATATTAGTTATTCACGGACTCTCCCCTTCGAGGATCCCCTTCCCCCCGTGTGGAAGTCTGTCTTTCTGCGCTGCTCCGCTCTTCCAGTTAAAGCTCCGCAGGTTGCTGCTCTAGTACTTGTGTGTTCTAATTGAATGGTTATTCAAGATTGATTCCCTCCTCACTCACTAAAAGAACTGGATTTATGCTCTATCTTAGCTGCTCTAGTCAAAGTTCTAGAAAGCTTTCCGCTGTGAAAGTCAGAGAAGAGTCTTGTTGCGAACCTGGAAGCCTGCTGATAAAGTGGCTTCTATTATAGTTCGATAAGATATAGTAATAAATCAAGCAAAAAGCTTTAATAAGAGGAATGGCTTGAGTCGACTTCTTTCACTTTATCTAGCTATTGGGCACTAGTAGAACTCCCCTAATATGTAGTATTTCCCCTACTTATCTTATCCTTAATAAAGGAACTGGATCACTAAGCGCACTTCCTTTCGCTCTTCAAGCACTCTACTAAGCCTTCTTAGCCTGGAATCTCCAATCGATCTTAAACATTTTCATATCTTCGTTATCCCAATAGTCAATCTTCTTACTTCGAGGCTTTCTGGCTGAAGGCGAGGAGCTTGCGATGACTTACTACAGAAGGTAATGAACCAGAGGCAAAGAAGGACTATTTAACCTTTAGGTATTAGTTGTAATTGTGTCGGCATAGGATCAGACGATTCCTAGCCTTTGGATTGAATCGATAGTTCCACCCACCGAAAGAAAAAACAACCTACCTACCAGCTAACCTTGCCAATGCTGCTAATCGGATCTTGACTTGGTTCTGATTTCTCCTTTCATTCCATCCACCCTATCCTAAAAGCAAATAAGTGAATGCCGTGGAACTGGCTTGCTTCCATGAGTAAACGACTAGAGTAAGAGAGCTTGTTGACCATAAGGGGGAAGGCCGGTTAGAGCACACTCTCCGTAGTTGAAGCAGAATCGAGAACAGGGACCTTTAGGTCTCTTGATAGTGAAAACTTGTTTTATACGAGTGGAGTTCAAGGGTGGTCCAGTCCAGGGAATGCATCTTTCTTTGTCGTGGCCTAAAAGCATGCAGTGGGAACAAAACTTAGGAACTCTCTCGTAGATGATTTTCTTCCATTTGACTCCTGCAGCCAAAGTGATAGCGGCTGTAGCATCTACATCTTCTTCTCCGACTAAACCAAATATTTTGAGATCTACGAATCGGTGGTTACAGCAGATACGTAGCATCTTCTTTATTTAAAAAAATGGATTTCCCAGCTATCCGTGCAAGTCAGAGTTCACCTACTGATTGAAAAGCACTCTGCTTCCACCTATTGGTTTTGATCCCGATCTCTTGTTGACAGGCAAAAGAAAGCCCTAAAGGTACCGATTTGACCTTGAGCCCTGCACTGGACATACCGATTCCCCTCTTATTTTAGGGCATCATCACTCAATTCAAAAAAGGCTTGAAATGGCAATTATTGCTAAAACAAATCGTCTTTTTTAGGTACCCCATGTCCACTTTCTAGCAAGCAATCGAGATGAAAGCCGTAGGAGAAGAGGCGACCGAGTGAGGATAAACCTACCTACCTTGGGGCAGGGCCAGATCCTACGCCTTAAGAGGTCTGATGAGATAGAAGTAGGATCAGGGTGCGTCTTACCGGGTAAAGAAGAGGATAGAGACAGACATTAGGTCGGTCCTTGAGATACTTCAAAATGCTGATCATCTATTTATCAGCAGGCATAGCCTTTTTGAGTTGTCGCATAAGGGCAGAATATTCTTTTGGTTGCTAAACCAACCAACGGACGGAGGAAAGTAGAAAAAATCTTAAGAGAGGCAAGTTACGCTAGTTTTGATTGAGCTCCTGACCTTTGACTAACCTGATTCCGAAAGAGTACTTTTGGTTGGTGTCATATGAAAGTGCATACGGCTTTTTCACAGTGTCTGCTTATCTACTCCTCGACTCGGCTTCTGGCCCCACCACTCTTTAATCAAGGAGAGGCGAGACTTCTTCTTCATCTGCACCTGAAAAAAGCGGATAGGGAAAGAGAACTCAGTCGAAATATCGTTAAAGAAAGCTCTTCTAACCCAGTGCAAAAGCCCGCGGCGGAGATCCGCAAAGGTAACCGGAGGCCTTGAGCTTAGGACGAGGGGAACAGTCCGGAGTCTCTACTAAACGTAAGGGAAAAAGGATAAAGCAGGCGGAAAGGAGCTGGCTAGACTCTTATCGAAATTGCGTATAGAAAGACAGAAATGATTCTTCTTGCTGAGCGAGGTAAATGTTTTTGACTGAACCTCCCGTTGTTCTCTCTCCGATAGCACGCAGCCGACAGATATATATAATGTGCAGTGAGGGATCCTTCTTCTAGGTAAGCAGTCTAGATTGAAAGCTCAAATTTCATTTCGGAGGTAATTGGGTTGGTGTTCAGTCTAATTTCTTATGCATTCCAAAGGAAGGAAGAATCGACAAAGAATCTATATCTATAAGATTCTAGAACAATGTTGTTTTAAACCAGAAAATGAATAAAGAAAGCGCGTGACGAGAATGAGAAACTTGATATGTTAGAAGGTGCTAAATCAATGGGTGCCGGAGCTGCTACAATTGCTTTAGCGGGAGCTGCTGTCGGTATTGGAAATGTTTTTAGTTCCTTGATTCATTCCGTGGCGCGAAATCCGTCATTAGCTAAACAATTATTTGGTTATGCTATTTTGGGCTTTGCTCTAACCGAAGCTATTGCATTGTTTGCCCTAATGATGGCCTTTTTGATCTTATTCGTATTCTGACTTTGAAGCATTAGCTTCACTTCAGGTGTAGTATCTCTTCTCATACAAGAGGAAGAGGACGAGGCCCTCCCCCAAGGGGAGGGGGAAGAGGTGTGGGCATGGGGGCCTCTTCCGCTATGGTCTTTTTTTTAGCTTGATGAGCCAGAACGTATTCTTTTCGATCTTCCTCTACCCGTTCTTGCAGGGCGGAAGGCGCAGACGAAGAGGAAGTTGAAGGTTCGTGGGCGACCGGGGTGGGGATCAAAACGACTTATATAAGTAAGGATATACCACCAAACACCATCTAAGAACATCCTTCCTTTCAGTCGATAAACTTTATAGAAGAGAGAAGCGAGATGAGAGGAATTGATAAGTAAAATCCCTTAGAAGCAAGAGCTTCTTCTTGTTCTTCACTAATTCCGGCTAATTTGCCTATGTAAATCCTAGTGCTAATCTATCTAAGAAGGAATAGCCGATTCGTAATAACCTTTCTTTTCTCTTCCCTTCTTTCTTCACTCATAGTTCTAGTTTTCTTCATAAGTCAGATCGGTTTCCTCGGGAAGACTCCTAAATCAGTTAACTGGGTATGAGAACGCCTCCCTTCTAGTCTAGAGTAGCCCTTCCTCCAACCCTGAGTTCCAGTAAGACCAGCCGAGCCAAGGAAAGCGAGTCCAATAACAGTTTCGTCAATAGCAGGGGCCTGCAACAGCTAAAGGGATAAATGATATAGAGTTTTACCTTTTCCCGTATTCTTCCCTGGTAGATCGATTTGACCAAGCCCCACAGTTGGTTATTCGTCCTTCTCTTCTACTTCCCTTGTTGTTTGATGTTAGGATCGACAAGATAGGACACAACTTTAGAAGCAGTTTCGGATCTAGATTAATAAGAAGAAAAATCTGCTTCACTTCACTATAATGAGCTTCTTGATTCCCGGAGCTTGGAATTATTGGAGCGAAAAGCTAATGCGCTTACCAAATGATTTAGGGCTGGCTCATACGACCGAGTATGTCAACATCAGGCGGATCCTCCGGAGCCCAACAACTGCTGAGACAAGGACAGACCCATGGGATATCAGTACCAGAATGAAGCAGAAGTAGTGTATTAAGCAAGCACACAAGCAGCCTTCCGCCCTTTTTTTTATGTTCTATGTAACCGATGCCAAGCCTGCTAATACATCTTTGAATTCACTAGAAGCGTCTTCCTTACCTCTCCATCAAGAAGGGGGTCGTCAACTAGGCCTCTAATCTAAGTGAACGGTGTCGCCGATCTTTCTTCCTTCCGCGAAATGCTACGTCTGCCTTGCTTAGAATCTTCCTGTTGACACATATTATTCAAGAGTAGGTATGCATGCCGCTCCAACTGACAGGTGCGCACAAAGAACCTATCCACTCGAAACACACAACAAGTTTCTTTGCATTGACTAAGAAAAAGAACGTCTGGGCTCTTGGTTGGCTTTATAATAGAAAAAAAAGAATAAAGGAAAGAAGGTTTCCAAAGGGGGATTTTATGGGAGTGTTCGTTAGCGCAAGGCTTTTTTAATAGAAAAGTGTGCTCTCTCCTCCCTGGGCCTGTGGAATCGTCACCGGGGACGGGAACAAGTGCTTTCGTCGCCTTTTCCCGGGGATTTTTTGTTGTTTTTTCACATCCCGGATTCGAGAAAGAGATCAGTCTGCATACTGAAACACATGTGATCCGAACATTCTTGTTCTTTTCTGGAGTTGGAGTTAGGGATCAGATACGGTGGCTTCTTCCTGTTCCTCCAATGGGCAGCCGATAACCGATGATGTCGACTATAGGTTCTATGTCCACCAAGAGCAGGGCTAAACCGCCCACGAAAACGAAGGAAGAGCAAGGCACATCTGTTACACGAAGAAGGGAATGGCTGAAATTGAGCGTGATAGTACCCAACACGTGCAAATCTAACCTGCGGTAGAGAGTGAGATTGGGATAACAGATTTCTTTGGTGGTCCCTATCTCACTCATCAACAAGGTGAAGATAGTGATCCCAATGGAGACAAAGTGACAACCTCATCACATGGAGGTGGTAATAAAAGTGCCAGCATCATGTGATGATGTATAGAGATGTGCCCAGGTTACGTTCGAGTAGGAGTAGAGTGAAGGGTCTCGAAACCAGGTAATCCTCCTTCCTTTCGGACCAACCTCTTCTCGAGTCAGTTCTGACCTACTTTCGGATTTTTTTTCATACCTTAATTCCGGAAGGCACTGATAACCTTCCACATTCCCTACCACAGCTACTGTCTGGAGGGGGAAAGCAGGCCAAGGAGCTTACTTCCAATAAAAGGCTCCCAGATTGGACTAGCTGGACTTGATCTAAGGGCACGGCTGGCTATATCCTATGAGATAAGCACTTTCTTGAACTGTCTTGATCACACTCACTTCTAAGATCCCTATTCCTTAGGAATGAATCCAGGGGTTTAAGTATGAGATCAATGTTACCTCGGTGACCGGGACAGCATTAAATCGGAGCTTAACCCGAACCCGACTAAAAGGGGAAGAGGGGAGCGTTCCAAGTTAGCTTGTTAGTACTTTCATTCTTATTAACATTTTTTTTACAGGGATTGGTATTCACCAAGGGAGTAAAAACAATATGCGGCGGGCTATATACAGTCCTGGGAGATTCTATAAGCTCTAAGCAGGCTCGATAGAAGAAGGGATATTGCGTCTATTTACTTTAGGCCTATAGGATAAGATGTTCACACTCACTTTGAAGTGACTAGGCTTGCCCTTTCTGCATATGCTTAACTGGGCTATAAAGGAATGTTATAAAATAAGAAAAGCCTTAGGCCTCCAACAGTAATTGGCATAGACCGATCGTATGCCTCAAAGAAACACTGGTTCGAGAGGAAGAAAAGTAAAAGGCGGATAGTCGTTCATATTCTTATTCGCTTTCCCCTGCTTAACCTGAAACCTCTACCTTCATAGCTTTCCCTTTATAACAGACAGACTTGCTTGACTGGCACTAGTAATATAGAACTTGGGACTGGTCGGGCTGTAATAAAACTTCCAAGAAAAGAAAACGGAATTGGCTTGCTTGCATTTATCCTTTCTGCGCATAAAGGAACGGAGTGATGAGCTTTACAAAGTTCCCGCTACCCCACCCCGTCGCCGTCGCCGTCGGCTTTGGCTTCAGCTATCTCATTCGTTCTTTTTTTTCTTTTGATTGGTAAGTAGCCCTTTAGAGCCTCTGGATTAAAATCGACGTTGCCTGCCTGGGTTGAACCATAAATCATTGAAGAACCTATTCCGGAGTCATCGATAGAATATCCAAAGCCTATTCCTAATCCAGGTCCGTGACCGAAGTCAGAGCCTATTCCTTTTACAGACCAAAGATGCTTTGGTTTGAAAATCAATAGCATAGGTGAAGGCATAGCCAATTTAAGTTCCATAGCCCTTGTTTAGTTCCAGCTGATCCAGTCGATTCATAAGTTTCAAGCCCCTTACTAGATAGGGCAAGCCAGCAGCAGACCTTTCAGACCCAAAGTGACCCCTACTAGATGCGGCAAATCAACCAACGTCAGGAATGGTAGCTAAAGATCGGAATAGAGATCCAGTGTGAGCTAACCGAATTTACCCTGCAGCTAAGGCAGTCGCAGGAGAGGGGTTGAGAATTCATTTTTAAAGAAGGTACCGCGATCGATCTAAGCGCTAGGCTAGCGATACCACAAAAGTACAGAGGACCACCCACAGCTTAGTATGTCTGACCTACTTTCTTGCTTTCTACGGTAAGATTACCAACGCTAGAAATGCACATAGCTTAAGTTTTAGCTTTCTTGACAACATACACGAGCAAAGCAAAGAAAGCGTTGATGGTGGGCTAAAGAAGTCTGGTTTGCTGCTCTCCAAACAAAGTGCTTCACTTTTGGAGGCACCTTCGATCAAGAAAGAGAAAATGATTTCACCATACTCTTTATTATACGCTTAACGCTTTTCTTGTCCAATTGCAACTTCTAACTTCAAACTCTACTGTGGCCCGCCCGTGACGCTTTTTTTCTTCTTCTTTCTTGGGTGAGTTAGCAGAGAAGGGGAAAGCAGGCAGTAGTGGGAATCAAGAAAACCCCCCTCTGGCAATAATTTTTTAGGGCGTAGCAGGAAGATTCGCTGGAACCCGAGAGCTAGCAAGATAATAGAAAGAATTCTATGTTGGCACGCGACTGACGTTTTCTTCTTGTCCAACCAACCAATTGAAAGTTTATTCCAACTCGAATTGATTAAGTAATAGAGGGGGGCATGTCTAAAACCTATGCCCCTAGTTCGAACAGACGGGTGCTGCCGTTAGATTGAGATCTGCAGGGTGGCGGGGACTTCGGCTGCCTTGTTTCGGGTGAAGAGAAGAGGGTAGTAGGCTTAGTAGGGCTCGAACCTACAATATAACCGTTATGAGCGGTACGTTTCAACCAATTAAACTATAAGCCCTTACGGATCTTTACATGCGATTCTCGCACTTCGGGAAGAGCGGACGGAAAGAGAAGGCCTTTGCTCTATCTGCTTCTTCCGCTTCCCAGGAATGAACAATTGGAAAATAAATGGATTTTCCAATTCTTTATAGATAGATATAGAAAAGAATCTTATTATTTATTAAAAAATATATAATTTAGTAAGCGGCCCTTTCGCGACTCAAACTGCCGGTACGCTTTCCGGCTCGCAACGACTTCAAACGGGCGGTTTTGGGGCTCTATATTTTCTTGCAATGCCGGCAGTTCGCCTTTAGTTAGAAGTGAAAGTAGAGAGCGCCGTTTGCCCTACACTTAAAAAAAAAAAAGAAAAAAGTATGGATGAAGTAAGAAAAAGTACATAAGGAGTGAGAAAAAAACTTGGTTACGGGAACCGAAGGTTAGGCCGACTACTTTAGTAGAGCTATACTTAAAAAAGTTTATTCTTAATCCTTCCCCTTTCTGTCAATGTTGTAAATTCCCAGGATACATTAGTATCCTTCTTGTGCATACAGTTGTCTAACTGCTTTCTTCCTCCGACTTCTTTAGCTACTTCCGCATTTGTCGTATTCAGGAAAGCTTGCTTTATGGCAGAGCATTTAGCAATGCCAGCAGCCTGGTGAGGGCTGACTGTCTGGGGACAGGTTAAGGCAGGGCCTGCTGGGCTTGCTTCTCATGAGATTGGGTAAGGGAATCGGAAAGGGGCTCATAAACCGGGCGGGCGAGCTTTTTTTTGGGCATACGGAAAGGGGGAAGTGGATGGAGAGTACTTCTCAGCTAGAGTTGAGAGTGAAGTCGCTATAGTGGCTAAAGTGAGTCTTATTACACGGCTGGACGCCCGGCTCTAGACGAAGGGGGGTTACCACCACATCCTCTCCCGATAGACTCGAAGCTCTTCATAATCAGGCAGGGTAGAAAATCTTCTTTCAAAAAAGGCAGACCAGAGATGACAGAGGAAAGTATTCAGTTCAAAAAATATATGGCAGTCAGAACAGCTTCAGCCAAAAATTGACTAAGGACAGAAGCAAGCTACAAGCATTAACAACCGGTTTCATTTAACCTTATGTAAAAAAAAAAAGAAGCAGCGAAGAAAACAAGACACTAAGTTGTTGCTTGCTAGCGCTAGCGCACTACGGCTTTTCAGCCTCCTGCTGCGGGTCCATTCATTCCATTCTCTTCGCCTTACACGGACCTAAAGGCTCCTTTAGGAGGGCGTATTAGTGGTTTATTTTCAAAAGGGATTGACTTCGATCGTAGCTTTTAGACAGTTAACAGCTAAGCCACTAATCACACAGCTAATAAAGTCGGTCAGGTCACTACTGAGACAGCTCATAAAAGTAGTTTTCTTTCTATTTCCTATAAAGCTTCTCTTAGGAGAATCCCTTCCTTACACTCGACTTAAACAATCTTTAGACTACTAATACTCAGGCTGACTAGTCGTATCCTAAATCCTAAAAGAAAAGTTTTCCTAAGCTATATTTTGGCAACGCTTTCGCAGTAGTTGTTCTGTAAGGGCTTTCATTAGCCTGAGAAGGCAGTGAAAGGGTATTGAGCTACGAATGCTTATACAGGGCAACTAGAGAATGAGAGGGGCTCACTTGACAGAGTGCCGAGCATTGTTCGTCGTGCGAGTTAGGCCCGAAAGCAAGAGAGGAAGAAGTCGGATGGAGAGAGGCTCCCATCTCCCTTTACGTTTCCTATATACTTTATTTAATGTGATGAAGGAGTAGTCCCCTTTTGACCCAGGGCTACTAAGCCAAGCACAGGAGACAGAAAGCAATAATGTCATTGACAGGGAGAAAGGGCCTCAGAGCGAGGCTATGGAATAGAAGGAGTGAGAGTTCCCGTCAAATCTACTGCTTATTGCGAGCTTGAAATCCCACTCCCGAAAGAGATTGTTAAGTTTGTTATGGTTCCAGACCAACTCCGAGTGTCATCAGATTCAGACGAGATAGACTGGGCTTTAGAAGACTAAGAGTTCTTTCCTGATGGTGTATGAAATCATACTAGTCCCAGGCTTTCTTTTCTCCCACCCATGACAGGATCGTTCTACGACCCTAGGGGATGACTGGCCCATTGATCCCGAGCCAGAACAGTTGTCATTGGAAGAAGATCGTGAAGAAAGGATTCGAAGAGCAATTCTGACAGTCTCTTCGACAATGGCTTGAAGAGTCCGCCTCACTGAAGATGCTCAAATACAGGCCGAAGCCTTGGAGGTTGAACTTCTTACCCAAGATCCTCCTACTGTGCATGAGGTGCAACTTTCTGCTGAAGAACCTGCTACCGAAGATCCAGCTCATTGCTGTGTAGTCACAGAGAATGTATGCTCTAAGTCTGAATCAAAAGACAAGGCGAACCTTACTCAACCTGAGGATTCCTGTCGGACCCTTCTAGCCCTGATGAACAAGAAGCTGTGGGTTAAGAGTCTAAAGAAGTACTTGAGGCTGGTAAAGGAACTCGTTCCGGAAAAGATTACCACAAGAAGTATACTTTACTACCCTCCTCTTCTTATGTAAACCCTTCGGGGGCAAAGGATCGAATCACCCCAGTTAGAAGAAGGCCAAGCCTTTCGAGTATGACTTGATTGAACATTTGTAAGCACATTCATGCACGCGTGCATATATTACGTATGTCTTCAAGTATATGTGAGAATCGAATTAAGGAATTACAAGCGCTTAATGCTTATGTTCACAAGCATAGACCTCAAGTTCTCCATTGATCATCTGACAAAGAAGCAGAGTCGGCTGTCAAAAGAGAAAAAGCCGAACAGTCCCTGTGCCGAATGTCTGTCCAGGCGGCAAAGACTTCTATTAGCTTCACTAAAGAAGACCTACTCTTGGGTGATATGAAGCACAATCGCCCTCTATACTTCACAGCATACATCAAGGATGTTCCGGTTCCCAGAGTTCAGATTGACCCTTAAACATCTCTCAATCCTTCCTCCTTTAGAGGAATTTGGGTTTCCTCCAAGCAAGCTAGCTCACACTAGAGTATCTATATTGGAATATGACGAGAGACCAGTGGGCAAGATCAGGATCAGATTGCAAATCGGTGATCTAACTTCGGAAGCAACATTCTACGCTATCCGAGGACGAGCATGCTACTCTTCTAGGCAGACCATGGATTCATGACAATCATGTGGTCCCATCTACTCTTCATCAGTCCTTCAAGTATGTGGATGCAGACAATCAAGTACGTCGCGTGTTCGCAGATAAGAAGCCATTCAAGGGCTGCGAGATATGCAGACTCAAAGCTCTATATGCCGAGACAGATAGCAAAGCAAACAAAGGGAAGAAAAGAAGCCGATCCAAGTGGAATCAAAGCCCTGCCATCCTCTTGTTATTCAAAGACCCAGCTCCACAACCGCCAAGGCTTCAACGTCAGGAATTGGCAAACCTCTTGTTATCCCAGTTGGGCCTAAGGCTTAGGTTTCAGCGGATAAGTCCACTACAAAGACCAAGGCAAATACGTCATCCATGTAGTGTCAGTACTGAATGATTCGGATTCTGAACCGGATCAGAGAGTATCCGACAGGTCGAAGGGCTTGAGTTACCGATTCCTCCAGCAGTGCCAATCCCAAGTATAGAAAATCCGGAAGGAGCTCTGTTTTGATTTCCTCCCTCGCGATTAACAAAGGCGCTAATAAGACTTCGAGTCAACGAACAATTCAAGCTCATTACAGAAGGAACTTTAAAACTCTATAAGCTGTATTGAGTGAACCAAAGCACTATTTCAAAGGTGGGATCCCAACCTATTATTCTTAGCTTAAGAGTCTATTTGCGGAAGAAGCAGACATTCTCAAAACACTATCCTTACTAGACCTGATATCCTGTCATTGCTTTCAGATAAAAGGAAGTTATACTAGCTACTAACTATCTTACGCTCTCTCTAAAACCCAGCGGGCACATCCAA
Organism: Macarthuria australis; assembly: GCA_900322265.1. Lineage (NCBI taxonomy): Eukaryota > Viridiplantae > Streptophyta > Magnoliopsida > Caryophyllales > Macarthuriaceae > Macarthuria > Macarthuria australis. The sequence continues at coordinate 101,699 of ONZE01028369.1, forward strand.
TTGCAAAAGTATAATGATTATTCAGGAGACATTTCTTTTCGTACAAGCTTAAGCTTAAGAGCTTCCCCATAAGGAATGAGAGGATACTTTTAAACCGTCATGCCTTCAGGCCCGTGACTTCTTCTACTGGTGTAACTTCCCCTGCCATTTGTGGTGCTAGTGAAATATCTATCTGTATCTAGTACAAGTAATATATATGTCCATCTGTACGAAATGCTATCTGTGCCGCCGGCCTCCGCAATCCATGTTCTTCGCTCCGAAAGAAAACAAGCCCAAGGAATTTTCCTCTCCGTTCTGATAAGCCAAGCCCTGGGAAATGAATCTAAACGTAAGGCCTATCTTTGCCTTTAGAGAAATGTTATACCCTTACTCCTAGCGTGGAAATTTTCCCTCTGGCGGCAGTCATTGCAAGGAAGTAGGGCTTTGTTTATAAAGGCAATTCTCGACCAGCACTTTTTTATGCTTAGGGGTCATCCCTTGCTTCAGTTTCATGTCTGATCTTCTCTTCTAGGTCCCAAACAAAAAAGCGGAAAGCCAAGATCTCTATAAAGCGAAGGAAAGAATACAGATGTGAAGCAGAGAAGGAAGAAAGACGAATGCTATGAGAGCTTGGACGGAATAAGGTCTAGGGGAGACCGCCCATTACCATCAACTTCGCTCTCTAGTGATTGCAGTTCCTCTCTCAGATAGACCATAAACCCTTCATACGCAATTCTTCGATCCATTCATGAATGCGCAAGAGAAAGCGATCCATCAGACTAGAGGGAAGTTGGTCTTTCTCCATGACCCCACCATCAAAAATGGAAAACTTTCACAGCACGGATGCAATCAAGAAGCTGTTAACTATGAGATTATTTCGGTATCTATCTAACAATCAAGGGCTGACCTTCCTGCTTTCTTTCTCGATCCAATCTCGCACTTGGTCTGATCGCACCGTAGATCAAGTTCTAACCGAAGTAGACCAAGAAGGGAGTGGAATGATGATGACCGGGCACTCTCTTTGATCTCATGGTTTTGAGCAAGCTCAGCTTTCCTTTCATTTGGCACGAGACACCGTACACTACACAGAAGAACACAAGATTTGTGAATGAATTTCACATCTTGACATTTCCACATTAGACTGGATTCAATGGAGAAAGCAATGCCCTTCGGAGCGCATTTCCAGCTGTGAAGATAGACGATTTACATAGTCTGAACTGATCAAGTCTGATCCTTTTTCTTGATGTTCCTTCACATTCGGTGTCCCATATTCGAATTAATAACTATAGTATCAACATTAGGCTCCGGTTTGCCCTGCCTATGTCTAATTCCAAAGAGTTGAAAGTCGATTTCAGACTTCATTTCCCTCAATGAAAGCGGGGATTTCTGCCTAGCCGTAGGTGTCAGGTGAAGGGACAGAGACGTCCTATTTCTACTAGACTTGTCTCATTAATGTGAAAACTGGCAAGCTTAGGTGCGCTAGCTTAAGCAAAGCAGTTCGTTCAGGATGTTAAACTTTGTATTCAATCGGGCAAGCTTTCACATATTATGATTTGGACTCTCTATTTGAGCATTCCCACTTCAAAGATGAGGAAGATTCTCCTGATTTTTTATGCCTCGCCGAGGGATTTTGCCAGCTCTAGCTACAGAACTAGAAGCGAATTAGCTTAGCTCTCGAAACAACCGGCGAAGGAGAAAGTTGTCCGTCAACGGGTCAATTAATTGCCTATTTTTAGGCTCTACCTGTAATTACAATATCAGATGGGAGAAGCAGTTCGGCAATAAGACCTGGGAAAGGAGATTACATGGCCGGTCTGCGAAGAACAATCAAGGTAGGATTAGCACCCTTCCTCAATTAGGGCATTCTAGTTCGACATGCTACCTTCTCGATGTATCGATTCTTGGTAGACAAAGGTGGTTTAGATCGAGACGCCCCCTTTCGGGTCCGGGGATCGTCTTTCATCAACATGTTGGAAAACGAGCTTCTGGCAAAGCATCGGGAGGGAGTGTCATTGACCCATTCCTACTGCTTCTTTGATTCATCAATTCCCATCTATGAATTAGGGATCCAATTCGGTATCTTGCGTACGAATTCATGTTGTCAACGAGGATCTTAGCCCCTTCTTGTTGTTTTCCCAGCCAACTTTCTAATTAAAATAAGAAAAATGGAATGCCTTTGAGAGCAGAATGTAGGAACGAAGCTTCCCGGAGTCCATCGATTCATCCCAAGTCGTCGAGAAAGACCTTGTTTTCGTTCTCTCACCAACTTTAATAGCGGATTTTCCTTCTCAAGGTGCATGATATCGAGATAGAAAAAAATGAATCCACTTCCACGAGGTAAGTCGCTGTATTGTCGATGTCTAAGCAGGAAAACTTGCTAACAGTGATTCAGATCCGGGGTCGAAACAAAGACTTTATGAACAGGAATATGCCCAGAAACCGGAAAAGCTGTCTCGTTTTGATTGGCCGTTGAAAACAGAGCTGGCAGGCGATCCAGTCCAAAAAGACGTACTTTTCCTTGAGCTCCTCAGGAGTGTACTCCGCGGGCCAATTATGCTTACGGAGATAGTGTATAAACTTGGCACCCAACGGAGTCCTTAACTGCTTAAGAACCTTCAGATCGTCAAAGGTACTTCTCAAGGTACCGTAAGAACGAAAAAGCCTATTAACGAGGACCTCTTTAGAGTATATATCAAACCAGTCTTCGCACGGTTGTCCAAGACCACTTGATTGGGGGCCTTAATATCCTTCTTGTGATGCCTAGAGCATTCAGAAATCTCAAGAATCTGCTCCCGAGTATACTCACCCCAAACGAGGGTCGACTTGTCCTCCTTTGTTAGGTAGGCACAGAGACGACCTCAGCCCTTGGGGAGTTCGATATCAAGTGTATTAGACCCAAGGCCATCAAGAGCCAGGCGTTCGCTGACCTAATGGCGCAATTCCCGAGTCAGGAACTTGAACCAATCTCAGACGAACTCCCCTATGAAGAAAAAGTTGCTATTGCAGAGAAAGATGAGAACTGGACAATGACATTCGATGGCTCCTCCACCGCTACTGGGGGAGGTGCAGGAGTCGTCTTAACTTCTCCCACAGGGCAGACAAATTTCCTTCTCTTACAAGCTGGATTTCCCATGCACCAAGAATTCGGCGTAGTACGAGGCTGGATGGAATGAAGGAAAGTGAGGGCATAAAAAGAAAAAAAAATATGCTAACCATCAATTGCAACGTGGTCAATTTGAAAGCACCAAATGGCGAACGTAGTTTCAAAGCATTAGCACATTTAGCACTGATAACTTTCCACGAATGTACGTAGCATCAGGAGAAAGAACAAGGTGAAGCGATAATTGGCTGATCTAACCAATTGCCCGGGTGCACTCCCGTTCGAAGCCAAGAGGAGCTGAAATCTTTCATTGACAGTGTAGTGGTGATAGTCTCACCTTGGGCTATGCTTTCAACTGAACCAAAAAAGGCCTATCCGCGCCGTCAAGGTCAAGAAAACGAAGCTATGTCAGCAGGTCTTGTCAGAGCCTTTCTCTTACTTGTTCTATGGAAAGGGAATCCGGGCTATTGCTTAGTCGTTTTCAAGCGTGACCATCAATCGAGTTAAAAAAAAAGTATATCTGAAACAGGAAATGTGCTCTATGCTTCAACCACCATATTCTCCCTGTGTTCTTTTAGGCAGCCTCTTACCAGGATGGTGGAAAGTGTGAGATCCGAATCACTTTCTTAGTCTGCTTATATTCTTCTTGTTCGGATGTGTCACCTACTTCATTGGGAGAGTTCTATCCGGTTGATTGAATGATTTGAAAAATGAAAAGCAGTAGTAGAGGCCAATAACACCGTGCTAAGTAAGAGACGGAAAGCACTCACTGTGATGAATAGTTACGTACAGACTATACAGAGGCAACTAAGGGTAGTGTACCCAAGGTAAGATGATGACATCCAAGCATATCTACGAGACCTGCGGATCCCCCTTCATCTTTCGACTGAGCAATAAAAGAATGGGTTAAAGCTGATTGAAAGCATTGATTTGACCGTACCTCTTTGATTGCTTATTCTTCTCATGTCTTTGACCTTCTCGTGAGAAAATTACTTTTTGACTAGCCCACGTCCTATCGTTGAAGTTTAGCTCATATCCCGGTGAAGAAGAGGTCCTGGGTCTGGTTTGGAGCTTTCTCTCTCTCAGTCGCCCCTGGTGTAAAGGAATCATGGTTTGGTTCCGGTAGCCTCATATCTCCGGAAGGTGGGTCAATGGACATTAGATACGTGATCACATTTGTGCTTTCGGTGAATCGCCTGCACTCTCTATCTTTCTATTAGTTGTTTCTCCTTCCGCCGGAGCGGCTTTCAGCCTTGAACTCCTTTTTCACTTAAACTGCACTTCCTTCGCCTGATTCTTCCCACCGGTAGGAAAAAAGACGGATCTTAGGATGGAGCTCCTTCCTCTTAAAGCTAGGGCATCCCACCGATCCAAAAGGGTGAGCGTGCCTTCCCCTTCTTGCTCAGTTGTTCACTGAGCTAAACCATTCCCTTAATAAAGAAAGAACTAGCCCCTTCCCTTTTGCTTTATGCTTTCTTTTGAGTGATTTGATTCATCAATAGGTGACCCTCCCATACAATACCTTTGAGCATTTCATCTCCCTTCCTTTCTATCCCTATTCCTTTCTTCTTTCTCCTTCGAAAGCGCTAGCTTCCCTTACTTGTCTTAACGCTTCATTCCAGTCATCACCAGGAGGGGTTCGAAAGGACCAGGAGTGGATTCCATTCTTAAGAAGGCATTTCTTCTTTCACAACAACCATGGGCTTATTCATTCCGAGTAACTCCTATTCCTCTTTAGACTAGGGTCACTCCTGCTCGAAAGCGACTGAACTCTCTTGGAAAGACAGACCCTTGCCCGCGTGAACAGAACAGTATTGGCTCGTGAGCAACGTTGATTCTTCTCAACTACCGTTGACCCTCCTATTCATCTTCTTTCTTCCGGGTGTGCTCTCTGAGCTTCATCTTTAAAGCATGGAATGCACCAATCAAAGACTATTTCAAGGAAGACAAAGAATGTTGTTAAAACGTCGTTGCTGAAATCCCATTTTCTTATATCGAGCCCGATCCTCCTTCGTCGATCCTCGCTTATTAGTTGGCCTCCCAGGATAACTTTTTCATGAAGCTAAGCTGGAAACACCTTTTTTGGGGCATCGATCCGATATTCATAAGAAACCTGAGAAAGGTGATCAAAATCCCAAAAGCCCTTCTTTTTTTGCTTGTTTGTTTCAACCCGGCCTAAAAGCGAAGATCATAAGTGGGTTCCTTCTTCTAACTGATGAAGCTCATCCCGGTGCCAAGCATCGGATTAGGATTCTTCCCGACGAGCACAATCAGTGGGACAAAGAGTGGAGGTTGGAGCAAAAGTATACCGCATAGATAGAAGGGCTCCATCGAGGGGGTCGCTAATGACTCTTTTACTACGCCAGTGTCGCTGTCTTTCGCTGAACACAAAAGAAATTCTTATTGAACTTGAATCATAAGCATTCTTCCCATTCCATTCCTGTAGGTGAAGCATTTTATGGAACATATTCCATTGCTCTTACCATTCCACTCCTGCCGCACCTTTCATTCATGTTACGATCAGAATTCCTCGGCTGACAGAAGGGGAACGGCTACATATTCAACTACGTAGTTTTGCCGCCCACTTCGACAGAGCTGAGCTTGATGGGTGGGAGTACCGACCACATAACAATTCATTCTCGTGTGTAGCGGGCCTGGGGGAGCGAGGTGTAGGGTTAGATTAGAGGGAGAGGGAGCCTCAGGCTTCGTCCCATGAAGCGCCAGGGAACCATGCATTCCTCCCGGGCTGGGCTCTCGCGTGTCCGGAGTCCGATCAGATCAACCAGCGACCGGTTTACGGAACAAGGAGTTAAGCAAGGGCCAGGATCTTTTTTCCAGAACCTGGCCGAAGTTAGTATTGTGTTCAACTCCGCAGGTTGGCTGGTTGGAAGGATTGCTTTCTGCCATCTGTCTTTCCTTTCTCTCTCTTCTCTTAGCAAAGAAAGTAGAAAAAAGTCACACTTTTGGCTTGCTACAAGCTGGGCTCGGGTTTCTGGCTTGGAAAGAGCTTCCCCTGTAGTCGTCAGCTCGTTCTTGACAGATCCGATCGGGTGTTCATAATCTGGAGTAAAAGGATTCGAACCTTTGCATGCCGGTACCAAAAACCGATGCCTTACCACTTGGCTATACTCCATACGGCCTGTTTTGGACGATAGAACGGGGGGAGGAGGAAGGGAAAAGCAGGGATTTCCCAAAGAAATTGGAGCCGTGCAAGGACGCGGGGATATAGCAAGTAAGTAGCAAGATTCTCCCTTTAGGACCGACTACAACAAGCTCGCGACTCTAATAGAAGGTAAGCCTTCTGTCTTGCTCTATTTGCTTGCAATGCTATGCCTATCAAAGTTGGCGAACGCTTCTTGTTCTCGTCCACCCCTTTCTTTTGATTTGATTATTATATTCTTTCATAACCTAGACTAAAGAAGAAGCTCCTGAATCAGCGCAGGGCCAAATCAGCAGCAAGAGAACTGTCCTAACCTGCCACCGGTGACTTTCTCAGAGCTCCGCAGGAGAAGAAAGAAAGTCCGGGTCCAATTTCTAATGAAGCGAAGGTCCCCCTTACTCCCTATTCTATCTTAAAACTTTTTAAAGCTCGGCGAGTAGGTTAAGAACTATTGACTGTAAACCATAGCAGTTACAGTCAGGAGATGTTCGCCTTTGGAATGAAGATGGATGAAGAGGCACTTGAGCCTGGAACTGATGAAATTCGGGGAAAACATGAAACCGGTCACTATACTAGAGGAGGGCAAGACATGACCGCGACTTAAGATTCAAGTACCGTTAAAAAGACTAAAAGAACGAGATAGCGATAGCTGTAATAAAGCACAGGCTAATACGAGCCGACCAGAAGAAGCAAAGCTTAGATTACCAGATCCTGGACACAATCTTCCTAGAGATGGAGAGCCCCTTGCCTTTTCTAGCCTCTCCTTCTTGCTTGCTTACTTAGCTCTTGTCTTAGTTACTTTTATTCTTTTTTTTTCTAGGGTTTTTCTGAGTGTTAAAACGGTAGATTTCTCATTTGCCAATGAATTGGATCCGCTCCGATTCGATCAAAAATGGGATTTTTGGCTAGAGAAAGGTTCTGTGACATGGACGCTCAGCCCAACTCGGTCGGTCGGTTAGCCCACCTAACAGATGATGAGATTCTCGATCGATTTGATCGAATTTGGAAAAGTCTTTTTCACTATTCAGAACAGTGGAGCTTTCGATCAAGATGTTCTCGCGTCCCCCGTTCGGGCTCTCGCTCAAATCGGAACCTTTATGCCTTGGTAGGCTTTCGACTCAATCTAATAGCCTACCTATCGAACGAAAAAAAAAGAGAAAGTTTTCGCATGGGCTCATCATCTGATGCAGAACCGATGCGAGAAGGATAAGAAATATGGGGGAAGAGGAGATTGATAGCTTTCAAAAACCAGTAGAAAGGAAAGAATGCGGGGAACAACTCTTTCCTTTCCAAAGACAGTAATTAGTTTGAGTTAGCATAAAAGATTTGATTGAATGAACGCCATCCTTGGTTCTTTTCAAACAAATCCAATGTTGGGCCAAGCCTTTCCAGCCGGTAATAGCCGAAGGAAAAAAAAGTCTTTTTTAGAAGAAAGGCGAGAAGGAAGAGAAGAAGGATTAGTAGTTGCCTAGCCGAGGAACTTGAGGCCGACATACAGAGTGCGGTCCCGGAGTTCAAGACGCTGTCTAAAACTCGTGTCGATCATAGAAAAGCATTGATTTTTCAATGAAACAAACCTCATTCTCTTGTTCCCTCCCGCTTCAACAGCAGAACTAGATGCGAGATGATCCCGAACCTATTTCATAACCACCATCCATCACCAATCACATCCCACTTCCATTTCATTGCCTCGGGCAGTCTCCTCTAGAAAGGCATTCCAGCTTTAGAGGCAAGTGAGCCGGGTCAGGAAGGAGTTTGACTGCAGGGATGGGATCGGATCCTACTCGAAGCACTCCACCACGAATAAGAGTCTTCGGGTTGGATAGACAGTAGAGATAGGAACTCCTATTAGGGTAGGCTTTCAAAACAAAAATGCACGACTCCATCTGGAAAGGGCTTTCCCTCGGGGGAAAGAGAAGAACCTGCAATAGTCGCGACGCGACTGTTGGCCAAAAGAGAGTCAAAATCCATAGAAAAAATCCCTTCCCGGCCGACCGACGGGACTCTACGTCTGGTCCCATCTCAAAAAAAAGTCGGATGGATTAAGAAGAGTGCCCTTGAACTACAGATCAATCATAATAAACAATACAAGAAAAGATTCGCATGGGCTCATCACCTGCCGGCGAAAAAGGCAAAAAGGGGGGGAAGATAGAGAAGAGGAGATTAAGGATAGTCATTCTACTCCATATATAGTGTACACTTGTTTCATTTTCAATTCCTTTCGGGTCGGACGGGCCGCTGGTGGGGCTGTGCCCATTCTCCCTCTTCTTCCGCTTTACAACCGGAATAAGGAACCTTAGAATTAACCCTACCTGTCGATTCGATGAAAAGATTTGAGAAGACCACCAGCTAGCGGATCAGAAAGATTTGTATGGAATGCCCTACTCCTGCCTGAGCTTTCCGATCAACCAATCTCCTATTTCAGGGGCATCCGTGTTAGGTAGGCTCAGGGATCACTGATTAGTCGAAGCCGGAGGCTCCCTTGACCTGATCTTTAATCCTACACCGGTTAATGATGCGATGGGAGAAGTTTTTCTTTTTTTTTTTCATCAATGCTGGTCGAGGCTCGTCCATGCCCAATCCCAATGGACAAACCTTCGATCTGCCCTTAGCTCTATAATCTACCCCTCTTCTCCAGTCCCTGAAAGCCCTCCTGGGCCTAGCCCTCTTTCTCAACTCGAGTCTTAAGTTCAGCGGCTTTGATCGTTGACGAACACCTGCGCTAATAAGACAAAGAAGTGGAAAGTCTATGCCTTTAATGAATCAGTAAGAGCGGATTTTTAGAATGAGGGATCAAGAAAGAGATAGGGGGGCTCGGGGGAACCTGAGTCAATTATTGGTGGACCTTCCCTTGAACCGGTCACGGAGCTCTCAACTGAGTTGTTTAGGTTCTGGAATTCCATCTCTAGTTGGGGGTTTCAGTTCGAAGGTTATAAAATGTGGTGCGGGTTCATCTCTCTCGACCAATTCAGGCTCCTTCATGGAGGTGATCGAGAGGACCCAGACTTTAGATCTCTTTTCTATGGCGGGAGGTTTATTTCGTATCAAGAGCATGTTGGGGGGGAAAGGGAAGATGGATTGGATTGAGAGGCGATGCCTATGCCTCTTCTTTATTGATAGGATTCCTATCATTTGCAGTCTCCGGCGAAGGAGATAAGGGCGAGGCACCGAAAATATCATTGCCTCAATCTCTATCCGTCATTAGTAATCTCAATCTGCTTTTCTTATTCACTAGTACACTGCGGGCTACAACTAGCAGCCTCTTTCTTCTTACTAATAAGAATCAATAGAAAACGCTAGCGCGCTAGCTAGCTACTTATAGCCTCTACTATAGGATATTATAAGAAGCCTGCTGAAAAACAGAAGCGCGCTAGCGCGCAACGGCTGAAAAGCCAGCAACTTGTTATTAGGAGTAGGTTTTCTTCCAGAACCTAGACTTTGTTCTGCTTGCTGCTCGCCTCTCTCTCTAACTCTAAAAGGGCTCTTATGCACTCTACTCGCCGCCTACTCCACTCCTTACCACTAAACGACGAAGCCAGGAGCGGAAGGAGGGACTTGAACCCTCAACCTCAGCCTTGGCAAGGCTATGCTCTACCATTAAGCTATTTCCGCCAGCTACGGTAGTGGCGAAGCACTACTGAGCAATTCACGTATCACTTGATACGGACGACTTCTGTTTTTCCGCCGGACCACACTCTTGACCTCCGATCGAGCTACGAGCACGAGTAGGTAGGTGGCTAGGGGGGGGCGGGAAGGGGGGACCTTTCTTTTTGCTTCGCGCTAGATGAGATGATGATTAGTAGGTCAGGTCCCGTGTGTGTGCTCTTTATCACAATCCTAAAGAGGCGGGCTGGCTGGGCTGCCTTTTCAATCAATCTCCGGCCGCTCAGTGCCGCTATTGGTGCGAGTTGTAAGGGGTCTTGGTCTCGAGTCGAGAAAAAGCTTCATCTCATTCTTGTAACGGGAGTGAGTGCACCGCAAGACCAGACAAGTTGCTCTCTCGCCTTGCAGCAGCGGAATCCGTCTTTTAAGTTAAGTCATTTCCTAAGACGGCTCTTCTTATTCTACGATAATCCAATTATTCTACAATAATTCCACGAATCTGCTCGGAACCGGTCGATTCCTGAGCCATTCGTTCTCCCCTCTCGGTTGGCCTTTGCCAGCCACTAGAGCAAGTAAGAAAACCGTCAGTTCATTCACTTAAAGAACCGCAGATTTTGACCGGATTGTACACCTTTGTGTCTGGCTATGTTTATGAATGTGCATAAAGAAAGGACGGGACATCTCTCTCCTTTTTTTGTTTTGGGGGAGAAGAGAGAGGAAAGAAGCTACAGCGGCACCTCACGAACTTCTTACTGGGGCAGCACCATCCTATAGGCGCGAGTGTTTGGATGCACTTGTTCATATTCTTGCGCAGTTAAGAGAGAAATTGTCCTCAAGGCAAGCACTTGTTTGGATATGCTCAGTCCGAATATAGATAGATGCTATGACGTAAAATCCAAGAGACTCGATGTATCCTTTCTTCATGTTCTCTTTAATGAGGTCACCTCATATTTTCCTTTTCTTAATGTTGAAGCCCTGGAGGAGAATGGTGATGGAGATGTATTATGGCCTTCTCCTGTTCATCAACTCGAACTTCATTCTTCTGCAGTTGATGTTATGGATCAGCCTCACTCTTCAGGCCAGCAGCTTTGCCCAGCATCTTCCGCCGATTGTCAGCCTGTTCAGCTGACCTCAGAGGCTTCAAGTCATCCGGAACAGCATGTTTCTTCTCGGCGGCGATTACAGTCTGTTTCCCAAAGTCAGACTACTCTAGAAGATCAGCAGTCTAGCCCAGTTGCTTTCCTTCCTTCCTTAGATTAGATTCTGGATCCTTCTCTCAGGTTCGTTGATCTTCTCAAGTTTCTTATCCCGTTGAAGGATTTTTTTCTTATTTTATGAATCGTTTTCTCTAAAACATCGAGCTTACCTCATGTCAGTTCAATCTTCTCATGAACCTGAATTATTTGCTGAAGCTTCCAATCATTCTTGCTGAAGAAAGACTATGCAAGAAAAAAAGAATAAAACTTAGTCTCATTGCCTGAAGGGAAACAAGCCTTTGGCTGCAAGTGAATTTACAAGATCAAGCATAAAACAGATAGCTCAGTAGAAAGATACAAGGCTAGATTAGTAGCTAAAGGATTCCTTCAAGAATATTGAGTCGAAACCCTTTAGAGATAGAAGAAACATTTGCCCCGGGTTGCTAAAATGACCACCATTCGTGGCATTCTTGCCTTGGCTGCAATCAAACAAAAAGTTGCCCTTATTTCAACTTGACGTGAAGAATGCCTTTCAACAACATAAGGGAATTGTAGCAAACCCCCATAAACCGGAATGGGGTCTGAGGTATCTCATCGGCAAAAGACAATTGAAAACAAGATGTCCAGTCAACTGCGGCGCCTTGTTAGCATTTCGATATCCAAACAAGGTGGAAAGACGGGCGGATGCATATCTCTTCCTATTCCTTTCACAACATCCATGGTTGACGACCATAGGTAGCTTGAACGAGATCTCCCATAATACGCTCACTTGGTCTCGAGGAGAAGAGCTGCCATCGACTGTCCATATCCTAAAGTCTCGAAAAGGCTATTATCGGGCGCCGGACCCGAGTCCCAATTGGAAGAATCGCGCCTGTGTGACAAAATCTCTATTCTGTTCGGCTCCACTACTAGCAGCTTCCGGGGTTTTCCGCGACAACTCTATTATAGGGATAGGGGCTTTCCGCGACCACAGAAGGACAGCGGGCATAGCATTGTATTGAAAGGCCATCCCGAGCACATCAAGGTGCGAAGGGAGAGAACGGTGGTATCGAACACTGGCAGCTCTACTTCATTGCATCTCCCCAGGCCCATATCTAAATATCTTCCCTTAATATCTGTATCTTCCGGTGCGCTGCGGCGCCAAACCACCCAGTTAGAAGGGAAAGAAAGAACATGGAGCTGGCAGAACACACTTTTGGTACACAACCAGCCGCGCCACCTCTGATAAGAGAGAGTCAAAGTGCCCGCTCCTTCCACTCCCACCGCCCATGGTATCATAAATACAAGATGAAATATAGAATCTTTCTATAGGCGTTACGTCTCTTCGCCTATGCGCCTTTTGCCGCCCGCCACATACACAACTACATTGCCTCACATGCCTCATAGTTGGGATTTGATCATGGCATGCCCACAGAAGCCATATTCCTCTACGACGGTACCTTCGCCCAGGCATTCTTCTTCGAGGTGGCACAGTTTGAAGCAGTCGTTCTATTATCGCATAGATTTTGGTAGTTCCGCAACAATAGAGCACTATCGAACTCGAAGTGCTTCTGGAGAACAGTCCATCATTCGGGGTCGATAGTTGGGTCCGCAATAGCTTTGAGCAGGGAGAATAGTTTCGTGGGGTACGGAAGCTTCAACGAGCTATGTTTTGGTAATCTTTCTAGCTTTGAGCTCGTCTGCCTTTTTGTGCCACGGAGCAAGGACTTGTCACGATCCAATGGTACAGCTTCTCCGATCCGCCTAGGATTCCTAGTCTGCATGGCTGCCTGCCTTCCTTCTTCCAGGTATAGGTCTAACCACCTGGTCGTCTTGGTAGAAAAGTTTAGCGAATTACTAGAATTCAGTACTGCTTTTAGGTCTTCGTTGATCACTTCTGCCATTTCCTTTGCTACCGGCTTCTTTCAGTCCTAAAGTCAAGAAAGAGGGTAAACTCGATCTATCTTTCCGGCTTAGCCGAACTTCTCACCTGGTATGTCCTGGTGGATGCCCTACCAGAGGAATCCTGGAGTTACTGAAGGATATTCTGATTCAAGCTCTGAACAAAAGCTCATTCTTTTCTCTATTGTACCCTCATCGGCATCTCCTTACGCTGATTCAATAGCAGCTGGATTGTGAACAAGAGCTGAAACACGTGAAAGCTCAAAGCTACTGGTTCTGTCATACTCTATTCTAGTTCTTTCTACTCTCGAGTTACCTTTCGAGCAGACTCAGAAAAAGAAGAAGCCCACGGAGCGGTAGCAGCTACTTCTTCTGCTTCTTCGGTTGTTGAGGAATAGTTGCGAGTGTCAGAAAAAATGGCTTTAATCCAGCCGAGCCAGTAGATGTCTTAAGGTAAGCTCTTCCTCTTGCAGTGTCTGTTGTAGTTTCTGGGAGTTCTGTTCCAGCCTTATAGCAGGAAAAAATCCATTTTTAAGAAAGAATTCAGTTTTTTAAAAGAAGAAATCAAAAGGAAATTTGTTGACTCTTCTCGGGAAAAGCAGGACTAGCTATTGGATCGCATCAAGACCTCGCTGTCTCACCCTCAGAAGGAATCCCCAGCTAGGTGATACGCGGACTCATTCCCGAACTACGCCACCTCAAGCGAAGGGGGTGCGGAAAGGAATCTTGTATTGCCTGGGGCCAAAAAAGGCGGGCCCGAAGAAAAAAAGACCTCTCCCTGCTTGTCTTCGATTGCTCTGGTTGCCAGGCCAGTAGAGAAAGATTACCATGGCCCGTGATAGCCGACTCTCTCCACTAAGATTAGGAGCTAGGCGCTTTCAGTAAACAAATAACCTTAACCAACACTAATGCCAGGTCTACGGAATACGGATTAACAACTTACGAGATTGTCCATACGATAGCAACCTCGATTGAGGCAGAACCACGCCAAGCTGGGGAGAACCACCAAAGCTAGGGAGATTGATAGATCGATGCATTGAGGGCCTCGCCGATCTACCAATAGCACGGATTCAATTATCTTCTATCCACCAGGGGGGAAAGGGAGTCAATAACACGACCGAGCACCGCTACTCTCGCTTATAGATGGGGAACGGGAAACTGATAACACTACAACTTCAAGGGTCGGGGCTTAACTTACCACTTTGAAGGGATTCAATCTCGATATGGGGGGCACCGATACACGAATTAGAGGGGTGCAACTTCAACGCTAGAGGAACACGTACATGAGATTCGAGCTGAAACCAAATCAAGCAACATGGCCATGGACGGACGCAAGATGCGGTTGAATTAAATTATAGAGGCGAGCACTTAATGGTAGGGCTTTGATGGGAAAGAGTTCACTCCCTTCTTAATGCTTTAAGAAGCGCGGAACCTAAGAAGTCTTTTGCAAGTAGCTAGCGCAATCTAAGAAGTGAGCATAGCTTCTCTCACTGAAAGCGTCGTAAAGTGTTTTCGAGCTAGCTTCTGAGACCCCAGTAACTGCCGTTCAAAGGCTTTGTAGCCTTTCTCAGATCAAAGACAAGAGAACGAGCTGACGACTGAGTCTTATGATAAAAGGAAGAGCTAGACCGTCCCACGTTCTGTGTCTGTGAAAAGAAGCAGATCTACGAGTCAGAAAGAAAAAAGAACTCCTTGCAAGGGAAGTGGAATTTCTACAGTAGAGAATTGCTGCTGAGGAGGGAGGCAACTGGATTCTTCTTACCAGAGTGAATAAGGAAGTTCAAGGCTATCTAAATAGAAAGGTATATAATAGATCTTTACTATAGGGATACCTAGAATAAAAAAGAGATCCTCTTCAGAAAGTCTTTTTCTTGTGAACGACTCCGCTGCAAGAAGAGTAAGCGGTCTTGTATATAAGACTGTTGGAGAAGAACTATCATTAAAAGATAGAAAATACACTTCGATCGAACGGGAGACTCTTACTCTTTCCGAGAGATGAAAGAAGAATTGAAGCGATTAAAGCCTTGCTTCCAATAGGAGATCCTGATTTCAGAAAAGAATCATACGAACCAAACAACCCACAGCTCAATCAGTACTTCCTCGGCTTCCAAACGGAGTAGGCTTCTTTCTTTCCGTAATCGGATATGAAGCTGCCTTCTTTCAGAACCTTAGCTTGTGATATCGGCGATTGAAGGACTTTCAAGCTTAAAGATCGAACCAGGCCAGAATTCATTCTTTGCCTGAAATTCAGGTCTTTCGCTCTCGCGCGTTCGCAGAGTTTCGAGAGCTACTTGGAATGGCCGTGAAATCGAGAAGAGTCGGTGGTGGCTGCCATCTTCTCTTCCTTTCCCTCTCTAGAATTTTCTCTTGTTGCCAACATGATCATATATGGGGCTGCCATCAGTTGCTAGAGTAAGAGAAAGAGCTCCAAGCTTGAGTGGTTGTTGAGAGCCGTGTGATCCATTTGTGAGTGCTTGAGTTGGTGAGATTCTGTGGATAAAAGAAGACTAGCTGAAAGAGCAGATTCGATTCCATTAGTCCCTTGTTTAAGGAAGAAGTTTTAACTATGCGAGGAAAAGCTAGCTAAAGTACCTGCACTAAGAGGAATTCCTTGACCTACTTTTCTTCCTTTATTTCTATTTAGGAAGTGAAAGTAGTTGCCGGGTGCTAGTCAGACTTTGTCTTATGGGGCGGGGCGGTTCCTGAACCAGTTTGATGCCTGTCGAGGGCTTTGTTAAGGTAGTAGTAATGGGTGTCGTGCAATTCGAGATACGAGCGAGAAAGCTCGTCAGTGGAAATTGTAAAAAGTCTCGATTCCGAGAAAGAAGGATCTGTTCCCATGTAGTCGGGGTCGACCACAATTTCCCAAGTAAGAGATAGAATTTCACTAATTGGAAGGAAAGGGAGGGCTTCGATCCATTGTGATTCGGTTCCTTGGTGTGGAGAGATCTCTGCCATAAAACAGAGAGCTCGTAGGCCTTATTCTGTAGATCAAAGAGCGACGTAATTCTCCATTCATTCGAATTTCATATAGAACAGAAGAATTCTGGGCCGACTACGTAGACTACATGCGCATCTAGTGCTGTGGCTTGGAAGTAAGCTACCTTGACCATCTTCCGAAGTTCTAAATAATCTACTGATCAAACGCTGTAAGAGCGGACTGCTCTACATTCAGTCACGCCACAGTGATCCCCGAAGTGATCTTCTTCTAGTTGCGGGACGAAATCTGGCAGCCAATTGTTGGCTCTGAATAACCAGCCCAGCAATAAGCTCAATTCTTCCATAACATAAGGGGGCGAGGTTGCGCGCGAGCCAAGTGACGTAAGTGCACAAGAGTACTTCGCGCTACAACCATCTCTTTTTTATAGGTTCTACGGACCGATGCCTGCTGCTTCATCTGAGAGAAAAGAATCATAGATATGCCGGTCATTAGAAGGAAGAACCGCCATAAAAAGATTCCTCGTGTATCATCAGTAGCAAAACTATGAACGGGAGCTAGCAATCCGGACCGTATTGAAAAGGTTCCTAAGACACAGCATAGAAAAGTCACAATATTAAGAAGCAAAGTCCAAGAATGAAGAAGGGGTAAAATTACTGAATGAATACGAGCTGTGGCTAATACCCGAGGCATAAAAGAAGCATTTTCTACGGGATCCCGAAACCACCAGCCACCCCGACCTAATTCATGATGAGCCCACCAACTTCCTGGCAAGATGCCTACGGTTAAAAACCACCGACATGTCAAGATCCAAATTCGAATTGGTTCCTGGTCCTGGTCAGAGACCACTGTGTTCGCGCCGGCGGTCCAACAAAGAGGCGAAGTAGTGGCATCTTTCTTTCCATTACGAAAGAAAGGCTTCGCCCGCTCCCTCCCCGTGTCTACTAGCGCTCTTGTCCAGAGCGAAGAGAAGGCGAAAAAGCGCCGCCGAAGCAGCATGAGCAGGCTTCTATTGCTACGCAACAATAAAGCAGGATAGCATTTGGCGCCCACATGTTTGAATTTAAGGGTAAAGAGCTCGCTTGTTATACGGGATCCGACGCATCCAGCAGAGCAAAGCAGCGTTCCATTCTTTTCGGCGACATCCTTCCGCATTGGCGGCGAGTGGCGTGCCACAATCCCATTCATCATTTTTGATCTACATAAGCCAAAGCCCATAGCACTGGCGACGTCTCCGGCATAAATGCAAGGAGGATGTATAGCTGATATAGGATCTTGTGGAACAGGATTTGATTCTGCAAGCGGTTCGGTACGAACGAAGAAATTTCGAACAAAAGGATCGGAACTCGCTGATAGGAAAGGAAAGAAAAACAAAGCAATGCCAAGAGCTCCGTCAATCCGCTGTTCATCGATAGACGAAGCTCTCTCTTTATCATCTCGTGCCAGATGCAACAAAGGATGAGTCCTTTTTCCTTCTCGCGAACCACGAGAGCGCCTAGCGCCCAGAAGAGCAAAGCTCATTTTCCTTTCAGGGTAAAGCGGCGCGTAAAAAAGAGCTGGCCCGTCAAAAGTCCGGTTCCTTCGCGAACAAAGTTCAGAATCAACAAGAGTTCGTAGAACGAAGAGAGTGTACAACTGGGGTTCGTGAAGAACTCTACTTTTTTTTTCGTAACGAGGAAGAGATAGAATGGAGTTCTTCACGAAGTTTAATACAAAGGATAAAATAAGACTTTCTCTATATCCTCCTCGTTTTGAGACATTATGGCTTTGGGATCGACCCCGGTAAGAAAGAAGGAATCCATAAAAACTTGGGATCCGACACCATAATAAAATACTACCTTCATGATTAGACCATGTCCCTGAGATTTGATAAAAGAAAGGTGCATTAGCGGTTAATACGTTGTAATTGGATAAGTTATTAGGAATATGACAGAACAAAAGACCAAAGAAAGAAAGAAGAATAGACCAAAATGCAGGTGCTGCACCAAAGGCTGGTGGTTGTTTTTTGTTGTAAGTGAATGCAATGAAAAGACCCGGAAATAACGAATAATGAAAGAATTCATATATTGACACTGGGTTGGAGCGGACCGATCATTGATCGAGCTGCTAAGGCAGTTCCTATTACGTCTTTTTGAGATTAGGGTGGGGCAAGAGAAGCTTCTTCTATTGAGGTGGGGGAGGAGCAAGTTGGGGTATAGAGCCGTAAGCGCGGTGGGGAGCAACCGTGTCAACTTGGTCAAAGAACATTGATTGAGGCCCCACTTATTCCTTCCCTGGGGAATGAGTACTCTTACAGTCCCTTATTCAGTAGTGAAGAGGTCGAAGTGCTTGTTTGAGATTGAAAGTGAGGCTCGCTTGTCCCCAAAAGTTTAGGGCGAAGCAAGCAACGAGCGTGTCAAACAAGGCGCGCGAAGCCAGGAAGAAGAGTCATTGCCCCTGGTCTTCAACCTCAGAATTCTCCATGGCGAACAGGATGCCTTCATCAGGGAATTCGGTACGAAGCGGCTGAGACTCTTGCACTGGTAACTCTGCTAGATGGTCGGCCAAAGCCTGCCCCTTGATGGGACTTTCATGGAGTAAGGTAAGGCTCACATAGGCTCTGTCGAACTCGGACAAGAAGACCTGCCACTTGGCGCATCTGCCCACAAGAGCTGGTCTCTCGAAAAGGTATGGTTTATTGAACTCACCCATTGATCCTAAGATGATAATAGGGCATTCATATACAACCATATATTAGCTTCGAATCCACTTATCATATTCTAATAGAAACGATCGCACAGCAGATTGCGAAGGAGAAAGGATAGGATGATTTCAAGCTCAGTCTGAAAGCCTTAATTAATGATCAGAGGCTCACATAGCCATCTTGCTCAGTGTTGGATCAAAGATATACCAACAGAGAGGGATTTACTTTCTATCCCAATCTCCCAATAAGAAAAAGAAGGCGTATAGAAAGCCTAAAGAGAAGGATGATGAGACAGATAAGGACGATGAGAGTCAAACTCACTCATATGAAGCCCTCTAAAGTCAAGTGAAAGATCTCCCTTGCTGAACAGAAAGATAGCCATAGGAATGAAAAGTGTCATGAAGATATTCCTATAGAGCAAGTTCCTGTGATCAATATATCGACTCATTCCCTCCTCCCATACTGTTAAGGCCTCCTCAAGCAAGACCTCCAGTCCTTGACAGCCACTCCTCTTCCTACTTCCCAATTGCCACCAGCCTATCATGCAGATGAAATCCCCATTCTACCAGAAAGATAAAGTACCAATGTGCCAGAGGAAAGAGAGTCCAAGCGTGCTCTTGTTATCCTCAATGTCGTCTCGTGGATAGCAAGGTAAGTTTTGTGTCGCTCGCATCCATTTTTTCAGTGAGTTCTTGCCTATCTAGTTTGCTTTCTAGAGCAGAGATCTAGCAAGGCATTCTAAGCACAGATCATAGGTATTGGATGTATCGTTAGGTTGTGCCGAGTCAAATCTGCTCCTCTTTTTCCGTTGCAGAAAAGAGATCCCTTCCCCCCGCTTTCAAAAATGATGAATATGAAGTCTGGAAGGATGCAGGTACTATGGATCCTCTGACTCCCAATCGGGTTGCCTTCCCTGGTCTCGCCGGTCTTGCCTGTAGGTCGTGATGTGCCTTGAGATGGCCGTCTCCTGTCCCCCTGCCGGTGGGCAATCCGCTCCCGGGTCGTCGCTCTGCTGCGTCTGGCCCGTCCTCTAGGCACCTTTGGAAGGCAGGGAGTGTGACAACGTACACGCTTCCCTTTACTCCATAAGGCCTTCTCATCAGTTGCAGGGTTTGGTGGCCCGAAATGGACTTGGCTTCGCCAAAAGGCCTCATCTCTAAAAGCCCGGCTCGCGAGGCGTCCCTCTCGCAGTAGGTGCTTATTGCTCGCCTCGCTCTTGTGACATGCTATGTTTCCCTTATCCATTCCCAAGTAAAGGTAGTTGACTTACTTAGTGCTTGAAAAGCATTAAGGGTGAGTCCCATGCCTTAGTTTGTGGATCGCGGTCTCACACACTAATCCCTACAGGTGCCCGTAGTAGACCGGCCGCCCTACCTAAACCAATCATCATATCGGTCCCTAAGCCCCATTGCTGGAAAGGCTCGGCTTCAAAACCGTACGTGGAGCTTCCGCCTCATACGGCTCCTCTAGGGATGGAAGTAGGCCCAGCCCAGGCTTGTGCGGTTAAGGTTGTTGTACAGTACACGAAAAAAAAAATACCCAAGAACTATACCCCAACCTTAGTGCTTGAAAAGCATTAAGGCACGAGCGAGCCTTTCACAAACCTTCCGTTTCGGCTTCGGCCCATCAGAAACTGCTGGTTGCGGGATCGGCATCTCACTTAGCTATTATGAATCTGGCCTCCGATTAGCGCAGTCATAGCTAGTGATATAAGATGTTACTCTCTCTTAAGCTTAAGCTGTTGCTTAAGCAACAGTAAGCTTCGCTTAAGAGATCTCGGAAATACATACACCTATGGGTCCAGAGTCACTCTCCTACACTAAGATAGAACGGTAGCGTCGTACGTTATGGGAGTTGACTCACTTAGTGCTTGCATTAAGGACAGCTGGCCTGCCTGCAGGATACCACGTCCAACCAGCAGGTGCTATATTCAGTATGGCATAGGTTTGTCCCCACCAGAACCAGCATCTGGGGAATCCTAGTTAGGGTTCAAAATAGCTGGAATAAATCAAGTCTGAAATAAAGAGAAAATCTAAAATGAGTCAATTACAAATTGTTCCTGTTTCATAAAAGAAACCATTATTTTGAAATATCGTTTTCTCAGTATGTTGTGTATAGGATTTAATAAAAGAATTACTGGTAATCATACCATATACCTAATTAATGATATTCGTTCTAGATCATTCTATTTTGATACTTTTCAAGGTAGACTAGAAGAAGAGACTGATAATAGTAATAGTCTGATTTTCTCAGATATGCCTGGAAATCTTCTTTCTAGTTATATACCTATGGAGGGTAAGTATTTAAGGCTTGAAATATCAGATAAAGAGAATCTTGTTCAAGGTGCTTTATCTCTTTTTCTTCAGGATAGAATGACACAATTAGGTATTGGATCTGGAGCACCCTTTGAATACAGAGCTCATAAGCTAGATTTTTATTGGTCTAATGTTAAGAAAGATTATATATATAAAATAGAGGGGATGAAACCGTGCCTTATTGGTTGTTATATGAATTTTTTGCCTTTTATATCCCAAGTCGATAGGAATACTCTCTTTTATCGTCTCGAAGCTAATATATCTTCTTCCGAGATTAAAGATCTTCTGAGATCCTATTTAAATAGTAAGTATGTAGTAATAGAGAATATGGAGGAATCTCATCCTATCTCTTATAGAAGAGGTCTTCTACCAGTTGGCTCACTGACCATGACGCTACTGGACTTCTTTTTTAGCGAGTTGGATTATGACTTCTCTAAAAGATATTTGTATTATACTAGACAGAATCTAAATGTTTTCATTGGGTATCCTTACCCATCAGAGGAAGATGAGTTTGATTCGACAGATCTTTGTATCGAATCAATGATGACTTCCATAGAGATGGCTCTGAATAAGTCATTCACGAAAATGGGTCTGAAATATGCTCCTGTTAATCGGTATTATCTTCTAGAAGAGGGTCAGAGTATACCCCTTTTCGATGGTGTCATTACATTCTCATCTATGCAATTTAGATATTCCCCGACAAAGCCATGACAAAAGGATTGGATAGATAGGTTATGTCTCGGGAAAAGTGATTCCCGAGAGTCTCTTTATTGCAAGCCTAAAGTAAGTCAACTACCTTATTTGATTCTCTGCTAGCTTTAGTCGCGAGAGCTGCGGTGTCGTTAGCAGAAGAAGTAGGATGACGGAATGAGACCTGTACACTCGTGCTTCTATCCCGGGAAGCACTCGTTCCACTTCGTGTGGTACGATGGTCCAACTACATAACTTTTTCTTTTTCATTACTTCCATGGTCGTGCCACAAGGCACGGCAGCACCCGTACTATTGAAATGGTTCGTCAGTAGAGATGTTCCCACAGGTCCCCCTTTTTCCAATGGTACTCTAATTCCTATTCCTATCCCTTCATTCCTTCTTTTGGTCTATCTACATTCCAGGAAATTCATACGCTCCATGGACGGAGTAAAAAGTGGAGTCTTGGTCAGAGCAAGCTGCCCTATTTTATTACCAGACATAATTGGGAGAAGCTCATCCGAAACTAGAGCTAGAAAGGCCTTATTTCGTTTCGTTCCCATTCTTCATTTTCTTCTTCTCGAATCCAAGGGGGACTTCCCATATTTAGAATCTTTTTGCGGTGTGCTCCGTTTACTATTCTTTCGTACTTTCTTCTCTTTACCACGCGATAGGTCAGCGAAGCGTGAGCGGGCGCGGAGAAGAAAAGGCCAAACACTTCGGCCTAACGGGAATGAGCAACGACGAAATGACAAGATAAAGTGCCCCGGGCGCCCCCATTTAGAAAGAAGGGTCGAAGTGTTTGGGCCTGTAGCTTTCCCCGTCCCCCCTTCGTCGGGTGGTGCTTGTGCGGGGGGTGTGCTACCTGAAATCGGGCTTGAAGCTCCCGCCTTACCAACGAGCCGACAGCTGATGGCTGTTGGTCACGACTACTACCAAAAAGTGAACATGAAGATGAATATTTCACATGGAGGAGTGTGCATCTTTATGTTGGGTGTTCTTCTGTCGTGCGACCCGGCGGCTTATGTGCGACCTGTGGCCCACGCCTCCTATTTGTTCAGGGCGGGCGGCGTGAACTCTGATTCGATCCGGGTATTCAATCCCGCCGCTGAGATGCTCAGTTGAATCCTTAACCTTGATAGGAAGATGGCTTATTCAATAATTCGTGCATAAGGGTAAGGAACTTTGGATGAACTAATGCGAATGGGTGTAAGCTTCGCTGCTCGAAAACACCCAGTGCTGACCACACTGAGAGACACGAACGCGCAGGTAACGCCTGTTGGCGAAGTGGCGTAAAGCATCCAACGCGGTACGAAAAGAGAGGTCGTGATGATATCATCTACGTCCGTACCGCTCCTCGTGGAGTAGATCCCGCATCCAACTAAGTCTTTTACCAGGGAACGGGAGAATTCCCACTACCGCTGGCAGGCCAGCCGGGCCGTGAGCGCGGTGGGAACGGGCTTCCCAAAAAGCCAGCCCCGGCCGGGGTCCGCATAGAATGAAGGGGACGGCCCTAATGTTGTGTTGGCAAAGCCAACTTCTTGGGTTGCGGGCGGAAAAAAGCGGACGTGGGGACTCGGGTCGGAGCGCAGCGTAACTAAAAGAGCCATTCCATTTAGGACGAGACAGAATGGGCGGGCACGAGCGGTCTAGTGTCCGAGCCGTTCGACGACTACTTCACTTATTAGATTAGTATTAGCCGCCTATCCCGGAATGGGATAGAAAGAACGCGAAGCGCTAGCGCTATAGGGTCGGTTTTTGGGGGGATAAGCTTGTGAAGAAGCAAGCTTATCCCCGCCCCGACCAGCAGCTGCTGGGTCTCCTCATCTCTTCTAAACTTCCCCCGGTCTTCGGCCTGAGCTGTATGAGGCAGAAACTCGTCTCACGTACGGTTCGAAGGCCGAGCCCCACCCCAGCAGTAATGGTGCGGCTTAGGTCAACTAACACAAAGAAGATAGAGTTCACTCAACGATTGCCTTTGGGTTCCGAACTCCATATGGGGAAGGAACGTTGTTGTTTGCGGGGTCTCGATCATTTACATGGACCCACTTTTCATTCCATTTGTGGGAATTTTATGATCTATAAACCGTCCTTAACGAACGATCGGCTCATCTTTGAGCATAATGAATCACTTCGTGCCGACCTTAAGTCAATAAACTTTTGGGCCTCATATGAGAATGGAAAACTGGAGCATTTTCTTCATCGGTGGATGAAGAATCGCGAACATAAGAATTTCTGGTTAAGCATGTTCCCAGAAAAAAGATACTTTCGAGAAAGAACTCACACGACTGAAGTGGCAATACATACAAATCCATTTACGGATCTATATGCTTCGATTGGAACTGGAAGTTCAAGAACAGGCGGCTGGTATACTACCATAATGAAACAGTCCTTTCTTTTTTTTATTCGGATAGGATTTATGTTGGCTTCGTTGGGAGGCTCGCGTAGTTTGTTACGTCAGCTCCAAAAGGATAAATTGCGTTGGAATTGAGAAAGTTACGTAAAGTTCATAATTGTATAAAAGGAGTCAAAGTAGTGACTGCAGCGCATCGAGGCATTTCTTCGACGGTCCCCGTCCGCTCGGAAGAATTCATGGGCCGGCAGGCGGGCGAGACAGAATGAGCGGGCACTACTAACCACACCTTTAGATAACTGACTCGATCTACTCTTGCAGCCAGTCACGCTCGGCTCAGGCCGTCACTGTGCTTTCTTTGCCCGTTGAGTCTCCTTAGAAGACCCGGGCGGCATTTTCTTCGAAGCTTGGATATGTTTATCAGCAACATCTGCTGCCTTCTGCCAATTGTGACGCAAAGCATCGTGATCAGCACTCTCAGGCTCAACCATTGAATTCACCTCGACATTGGATTGGGCTTTCCTTTTTCCATCCGCACAGCATCCTCATGACGCTCCCCCAAACCATTATCCACTTAGACACCAATCTCTGATTCTGCATCATCATCCCGCTCCACATTCCAAGCTGAGAATCGAGAACCCTGAAAAGGACCACTCTTCGCCACTTCTTTCTGCTTGGACAGCTCAGCCTGCCCTTTGACATTCGAGGTCTGTCTTACGAGTAGGTTTCGGTGTATAATGCCTCTTCCGATTCTAAACCAGCATTCTCCTTGTACATAAGGAGGAAAAGCAACCAGCAACACTAGCGCTATTGGCTGACGCTCTCCTACCCATACATATAGCTACCACAGTGAATACACTTGCACTAAGCCTGCCCTTACCGTCCCACAGCAGGTACAACATAAGGTACACGAGGCTAAGGCAGCTACCGACTATCCTCTGCAGCTGTCCTAACCCCACCCATGCTAAATGAGCTAACCGATTTTAAGTACTATCAGTAACGGAGAGAAGAGCCGGTAAGGTTGGAAGGAAGGAGTTTCAATCAGTCCATTCCCCCTAGTGGGAAAAGTGCATTAGCAAGATTTCACTCGGACAAGGATTGGCAAACTGGAACTTTGACTCCTCCTATAGTGCCAAAACCTACCTCAGGTAACTAACTGTGTTCGACTCTAACACATATCCGTACTGGTGGGCAGGTACGAGAAAAAGAAGAAGGCGCGTACTAGTTCGCACCCTTACCTTTGACACTGACAGCTGACACAGCAACTCAATGGTTAGTTAGGACTTGAAGCAGCCTCTT
>ONZE01028369.1:131893-139393 GCA_900322265.1 Macarthuria australis
TCGTGTCGTGCCGTTCCAGTAGTCTTTGTAAATTAGTAGTTTTGAGAGGAGAGCGCAAAAGGGTAAATAAAGACCGTAGCCAAAAGCAAGGGATTCCCGGGGCCCGAACGAGAGCAGAGGCGGTAAGTATTCTCATAAAAGAAAGGAGAACAAGCAGGGAGGTAAGAGTGAGTAAGACTAGGTTATAGCAACACAACAGAGGTTAGACAGCTCTTACCGGAGCAAGAGATTTCGTCCTTACGAAACCTTGACCCAGACACGAACTAATCCTTCTCTCTCTCGAATGTATGCCCGGTTTTCGTCGAATCTTTTTGATCACTTTCGAAAACAAACCGGAATTCCGTCTTGACATGATGAATAGTGGTGCCCACCTGCAGCCTTGAAGTAGACTATTTCTCGAGTGTGATCCTATCTCCAAAGCTTTTTTTGCAAAAGGAGTAGGTAGCAAGATAGATGACTAAAAGCTTATTTTTAAAAGCAGATTCTTTCTTCCCCTTACTAGTAAAGGGAAGGCCCTTTTCTAATAGAAGGTAAAGCCGGCTTTTGGCTTTTAGAGAATCTTTCTTCTTCAATTATGCACGAGGTTGTCTTGGTGAAAGGGAAAAGCAACATTCTTTTGGGTTAAAAAGGGAAATCAGTCCTACCGGAGGGAAAAGAAGACGAAATAACTAGGGTTAAGAACTCTAAAGGTGACGTTTCAGCTATTCGATCGAGTGCCTTGGGTGGGGTTGAGATTCAAAGGGTTGCTTTCTTGGTTCCGCTCTGTCGAGTGGGTTGGAAAACTTTCATATCAAAGGGAAGGTTGTTAGCTCTATCGAACGAAGGTTAAGTTCTCAAAGGGAATTCAAAATTCCTATAAAATTCGTAGCGTCAAGCACAGGCGGTTGCCATTATCCCCCTTATATCCCCTGGAGTTCCAATGTGGTTTTCCATATCTTTGTCTGCCATGAAACTTCTTGCTATCGGAGGACTGCTGGTTTTGCTGCGACTGATGCGGTTCCTTCCCCTTGTTATCCAGTTCCTTGCCTTTTCCCTGGAACCGGGTATGAATTCCTAAATCCATTTACCTCGACCAGGATCAACTCCTTCTATGCCCCAGGAAAAAGCAAAAAGTAAAGCAGTCATCAAGCCAGAGCTAGTATAACAGCTACCGATTCGAACCCGCGGGTCAAAGAATTCCCTTTCGAGAAGACCTCGGTTCGGGTATGTATTTACTAGGCTATTCTTCCCATTTCGAAAGATGAGTTCCCAGATACCGCACCACTATTAGTAGCCCTTCCCGCCAAGCCAAGGAAAGAAGGCAAGGTGCCCTGGGAAAGGCTAAGACTAGTGTCAAGGTCAAGGCAAAAAGCTTAGTCGTTTTCAACTCTGAGGGTGACTTCACTAACGGGATTTCTATTTAATTAAGAGCCTGGTCCGGGCATTGACTCATTGAGAGCAGACGAAAACTAAGAAGACTTGAGGATAGCACGTGAGATCAACTACTTAGAATACGCTACCATCTGTCTTCGATTATGCTCGTTCTACTTTGAGGGAGAGATCGCTCCTTTAAGGAGACGGGATTCCACTATTATGAATATGATCCCACCACTTGAAACTGATTCAACAACGGATTCTTCTTCCAAGAGAAAGAAGAGCAAGAACATCGCTTATTCTGCAGCAACCTTCCTTTATGCCTCTGTCGTCTTTTGCCGGGTTAAGGCCTGCTGAGACAATAGATAGTCAGGCAGGTGGCCTAGCCTTAGCTAAGTCTTTAACCACGAAAGCATCAACCATTTAACCGGCTTTTCACTCCTCCCCCACTTCTTACCTACTTCAGTCTCTCTAAGATTCCATGAAATAGCATGAAGCAGAATCTTAATCCTAAGAAGTGGGGATCTTCAGAGAATGAAATGGCTAAAGCGTTGAATTCGTCGGTTCGATATTAGGATCAAGCAAGAAGGATATTGCGGCTTGCTTACAGAAAAGCTTTTTCTCGTTGACTGGCCCTTGTTGCACTTACTTCATCCTTCTGTTTACTTCACTCTTGCTGAAGTTTTTTTACCGCCCCATTCAAACACCGGATTTGCTGAAAGACCGGATTCAATAGCAGCTCCTTCTCAAGCAGCGGTTTCGTGCAGCAGACGATTTTGGAATCAAAAGATTCTCGGGAGAAAGCATACGAGGTAGTGAGCGAATGACCCAATGTATCATTACTGAAGGACTAAAAGCAGAAGCCGCCAATTCGTCGCTCAGAGAGGAAAGAACGGGAGGCGTCGTCACGAGTAGGCCATTAAGGAACGAACAAAACGAAAGCCTTTTGAAAATCCTTTAGTGACTGATTGAACCATCCTCCGGCAGGTACTAGTTAGGGCGGGCTAAGACAACTGACGGATGTACAGAAAGAAAACCATAGGCTGGGCTGTTAGTACACCTTTCCCTACTACTGCGTAGAAGTGAAGTTCAGACAGAATGAATGAACTACTTTAGAAAGAAAGTCTGGATAGTAAAGGTAGAAATTTGCTCTCCAGGACTGAAAGCAAAGCGCTTAGGGTTGATCTGCTCTTCGACTCTATTGGTAACTAAATCTCGATGAAGATCATGTTTTTCACTGACTTCATCCTTTCTTTTTCTATCCTTTAATAAAGTGATCTTTTACCAACGGATTACCGGCTTCGCGAGACCTTTTCGGACTACCACAAGGCTAAGCTCTATTGGTCCTTGGCTTATCGATCCACTTATTCTGACTTCTGACTATTGAGAAAAGAAAGAACTGAAGCAAAGTGAAAGTTAGAGTCATCTACGCAATTCATGATTTGCATGATTCAAAACCAGTAAGAAGAGAGCGAAGTGAAGCATGCTTATTCCCATACCCGAGCGTACACACATTAACTAGTAGAACTGAACTAATAATGGGAAGAAAACAAAACCATAGGTCCAATATTTGCTTGCACAGGCTAAGCCAACAGAGAATATTGGACTGATATCAATATCACTAGCAGCTCTGGAAGGGGGGCCTCTTCTCAAGGGAGGACAGGACTTAGCGTCCTGAGTTCTTGGCTTCATTTAGATATTTCCCCGCCCTACCAGCTTCACCAACAATTACTGTATTTGGCTTCGGCCTGTTCTCGATTCAGCTTCCCAGGAAATGCTTCTATTCTTATGCAACACTGCTTCCTCTGCTCTGATCTTGGCTCAAGAAATCCGGCCGTGGAACTTGCTTTCATGAGTTAAGGAGCGGCTACGTCAATGTCCCTGTGGAAGCTAGAAGGAAGTACTCTCTAAGGAAGATTTCTTCTCGGCAGAGAAGAGGGGACAAGCTCTATGCTTAGCCTACCTCGTAAGAAGAACCCTCAAAAAACTAACAAAAAACGAATAAGGGAGACGGATAACTTTCTTTACGCTAATAGAAAGTAAAGTTATGATGATCTCTTTTCGTTTACTGGAAGTTGTGTACCGAGTTACTACTCGACGCACCTCTATCAATTCATTCTTTGCCTTTGCCACATATCTCTTTCTTTTAAGCCTTTTGAAAGGAAAGCCCGTCCATCAAGTCTGTAGAGTTCAGTCCCGCTAGAAGATAAGGTATGAGTGCCCCTGATAGGATCGGGAAAGGTCTTCCACCTCGAGCCCTATCCCCTCACTATACATCACTACCTGGACAGCTAATGGACCACTAGACGACTTCGAATGAGAGAGGGAATAGGCACTACTACTTCGACCCGGATTTCGTCCTTTGGAGGTAGCATATATGTAGCAGCCTCTTCCAATCCACGAGTCAGTTTTTCAATTGATTCGTCATAATAAAGAAGAAAAGAAAAAAGAATATGCAACGCGTGGGAATCTGCCACTATGTATGGATGGTATGAACTGCAACGAAAAGGGCTATCAAAGAGCTATCAAGTAGTCCTTAAACGAACGAAGGTTAGGTTACCTGGGGAAATCTAAGTAGAGCAGCTCCGTTTGTACGATCAATCGGTTCACAAGGGTGGACAAGACCAGGAACACTTAGCTCGAAAGCGGGGGTGAGATAGTGAAAGGAAAGCGAGTCGAATCCTACTTGAGAAGACAACAATCTTAATAGAGCCTACCACTTGAAGTTAAAGCCCGTTTAAAGCCTCAAGAATGGCGGGAATCGCTCGATTGCAGAAAGATTCTATTATAACTTTCTATTTTTGATTGTTAGGCCCGATAAACGAAAGAAAATAGAAATCGCTAATTGTAAAGGCACTCGACATCTATTAAAACCTCTCAGACGCAGAAGCATAGGTCTTACCTTTACTTCCTGCTTAGTCAGTCTTTTAATATTAGTAAATAATAGCCTGGAAGATTTTGATGCCTCATTATAGTCGAATCTTGCTCCCCTCAGTCTTTCTAGAGTACTCGGAATTGGATACCCTTTTTCAAGGTCTCGAATAGTATAGAACAATTTGGAACGGATACGAAAAAGACTTGCCTTCATCATAGACGTGTCGGGCAGTCTCATTGGTAAAGTAAAGTCGTGGAAGGTTTTTGGTGACAACTCGCTCTTGGCGAGAAGGCCTACACTACAGCCATGGTAGCATGACAACAATCATGCTACCATGGCTGATCCCTTCTTTCCAATGTAGTATTTACTTTGAAAATGCCGTGTAACTTAAAATTCATTACAAAATAAGATACTAATCCTCGATCGTATAATAGAATCATTGGTTACCTGCCGGGGGATAGGATAGGAGTAGAGTCCTGCAACGTCCCGTATCTTCCTACAAACTGGAAGTCCTACCATCACCTTGATAGGGCTCTCTCATATACCTAGGTTGCCTTGCCTTCTGTGTCAACGGAAGATCTAAAAAAGAATCTCTTCTATAAAGCCTGTGTGTGCTTTTTTATTGAACTCAATTCTCCTTCTCCAACTAGGAGTTGTCAAATTTCTTGGGAGCCTTCTCTATGTCGAGTTCTACACGACGGATACGTGCGCAAGATAGCAAAGCCTATCTATCTCTGGCTTTCTCCCCCCTTGTTCAATTGCTGAAACGGACCTTGCCTTTTCTTCCTAAAATCCAAAACCTAAACCTTCTTTAATTTCTCCGCATACTCTTCCATCGTCGCTGGGGGAATGGGATTTGCCCATTTTCTATAGGGGCGAGGTGCTTGGAGGTGAGCTAAAGTGGAATGATGGAGATTGAATGGCCTTTAATTTGCCTTCGGACTAAAGAAGAAGTGTGGGAATATACTAAAGGGTAGGAGATCCATTTCCTTCCGGGGAGGTAGAGCGCTTAATTTAATAGCGATTAGGCTATTTATGTAAGTTCCCCTCTTCCAAAGAAAAAGATTTTTGGAGTTAGTATTCTCTTAGTTTCAGTAGGAGGTCATCCTCGTAGAATAGTCAACTGAGTGTGTGGAGTAAGCCTTCTCCACTCTCGGCCTCTTCATTGGCTAATCAATTCCCTATCTAAGATGAGAAGATATAGAGGCCCACTCCTACGATTATGTATAAGAAAAGAGTAGATGGGGTAGGAATCAAGAATTAGAGAGAAAATCTTACTTAGTTGAAAGACCAATGCTCAGAAGGAAAGGAGGGAGAAGGTCTTCTTCCCCCGGGTTTGCAGACAGCAGGCAAGTCGGATTCGGATCAGTTAATATCTATCTCTTGACAAGAAATGATATATATCTTAATCTATCTATGAGACAGAAGGCTTCTACCTCAAATTAGGTAGAGTACCTCGCTTACACATGTGCCAATTCGGGAGTACGTAATGCAATCAAGAAAATTTTTCTTAGTGAGAAATCGATGGCTTAGCCCGAGGGAAGAAGAGAAGAATAGCCTGACTTCGATTAGGCTTGGTCATTCCGGTCCATTGAACGATTGGCCGGTAAGGTCCTTCACTACAGGCACCTCTATGTCTATGGAACATCCTGTGCATCTGGACCTACTCTTCTATTGGTTCAACAGTTTCAAGGTCATCTGCTCGAACTGGCTCTACAGCCTTTGGCTTTCTTGCTTCCGCGCCCTTCGTTACAGCAGGCAGGAGACAAAGCCAAGTCGTACCATCCCATTCGAAAACGTGCTACCAACCGTCTGGCTCGGGCTTTATGCAACAACCCTTCAACTATACCTACTCCAAAGGCTACTTCTTTTGCATTAAATAAGCCATTTGACTCTCCTCGCGCAGGAGCGCTCAAGCGCCCTACCCAATTAGAATATATATTGCTGAGAAGCTCTATAACAAACAAATAGGAGAAGACTGATCTTGAAGGGAATGCTTTGATGCCCGATCCAATGTGCTTCAATCTAAAAAAGGAATACCAGCGAGATAAGACATGACGAGTCCAGTGGAATCCTGGATCCAGGCAGTTCCTCCGTCACCCTTACCTTCAATTCCCGTCCATTCCCCTTAACTCATATCTATCAGCTCGATATCTTATTCTCTTTACCGAGAAAGCCTATGGAAAGGAGCGAGGTACGAGCTGGAAGCCCACGGCCCTCTTTGCCTAATCTTGTATTGCCTGGCCGACCTATACCCATAACGTCTTGGCCAAGCAAGCTGGTCCCCCATGCCTTCAGGGGGAGTATCCCTAAAATTAGTAGACTTCCCCTCCACCTCTCCACTTATACATGGGGAGGGAAAAGGGACTGGCGCTACTACCAATACCGGGTGAATCATACATATCTAGCTGGTTTCCTTATCCTCATTTCCAGTCGAATCCGAGAAAAGACAGAAGCACAAGCCCTAGTCACTTATAAAGAATGACTAGCAGAACCAGTAATAGCGGAATCAGAACAAGAAAAGAGATAGGATGAACATTTTCTTTTTATAGCCCAGATTGGGACTTGTCCGGCGAGGCTTCTTTCAGACAATCAATTTCCTCAGAGAAGAAAGCAGCAATACTGGCCGGCGAATCTACACATGGGATTTACTTATATATGTGGTTGAGCATTAGCGATGGGTGGTGGTGGTAGCTGGCTCATCCATGCCGGTCTCAAGCTAGTGATTTCCAGTCCAACTACTGATTGATGGCATTCAGAGGATAGCGATAAAGAGGAAAAGATAGTACTAAGGCTAATGTATTCTTCATAGTTTAGAGGCCTACTGGCATGCGAGACGAGACCCTTCCTTCGTCACCCTGATGGTGAAGTCAAAGGGCTTCTACCTGGCCAGCGCCTATAGCTAACCCAACGAGCCAATGCACATATAAAAGAAGAGTACTTGCGGCCAAACCGCATTAAAGACCAATGGTCAACTCAGGGATTCTAAGCACTCACCCTTGGGGCCATATTAGTCACTTCGAAGACGAACTACTCCGAGTCTGCGAATTCAGGTCACACAGGCACAACAGATTCTTATTTATGAATTAGGTATGAGCCTGGTTTCTTTTTTGATCCCGGGATCCGGACCCGAAGATTCCATTTTAGAGAAGTGTGGCCCTTGAAGTGAAGCTTGATGCGGGGGAACCCTGAGAGTTAGGAGTCGCCTTCCTCTCACACGGATTCTTTCCGTTCGCCGGGACCCAGTCCGTCCTGTTCATCGCTTGAAGGTC